>MJUT01052753.1:59878-73023 GCA_002080005.1 Gigantidas platifrons | reverse complement strand
CCCAAACCCCACTAAAAACTGGGTGTTAAAAAACATAGTCATTATAGCTCGTCGTAATAAAACTCCATCAAATTAAACTTATTCAACTATTCAAGAACGCAATTGTGGAAAATGTTAAAGTATTAAATAACATGCCGCTACGGATCATTCAAATTACATTTACAGAGCTACTGTCTGGTCTGGTCCAAATGTCGTAATTCAACCTAAGTGTGAAACTATATAAAGATGACATTTGTCTATTCGTTCCCAATAAAACAACACTATTTGAACAGAGTTCACAAAAAATAATATCAAACAAAACTTATAAATAGGCAAGCAACTGGTTTTTAAATGATCATTGGATTGCATAACAATCACGTTATTTTCAATGCGAATTTACACAGTAATTTCATTAAAAAGGCAAGGTATCTATCCCACTTCGTCATAACATCCAAACAACATAAGACCCAAGGTAAAGAAATTAATATTAGCTATGAATTCTGAATTATATTTGAGATTCTTGTACTTTCTGGTGTACCACATCTGGCTTGCATAAACGATTACATGAGTTGCACCAATCTAATTAAAATTCAATCTCCGCACTTGCTCCCTATTTTCTATCGGTTGTTTATAAGTCTATGATAGTGTCTTAAGCTTTCATACGCTGAGCTGCACGGGAGCATAAACCAATTTATATGTATGATATATTATAGTATTGTGTTCACTAAGTGTCTTAAGCGTTCATACACTGAGCTGCACCGGCAGTGGCGTAGCCGTCTATAGGCAATGTAGGCACTTGCCTACACAAAATTCAAGGTATTTGTCATATTTTTTCTTCATTTTTTTTTTAATTACACTTTTACACTGAGTATCATAGGCGTAGCACCTAAAAAAAAGTGGTACGGCCAATATTTTTTCGGTGGGGGTTATCTCCCGTTTTTTTTGTTTTTTTTTTAGGTATATGCACACAGATAAATGCGTGTGTATTTTCAGCCAAACTAAGAATAATGGTGTACCTGGTCCATGCTCCCAGTTTTTGGTGGAGTCCAAGCTGCTCTTTTACTTTTAGTTTTCTGTGTGTATTCTTTCAGTTTCTGTATGTTGTTCGTTGTTTCTGTCTCCGTTTTCTTTGCTTCGTCTTTGTCACTTGACTTTCGAGTTTTGGATATCGCTTTAAACGTGGCTACCCTTTATTTCACTGGTACATGATTATTATATCGCTGGCAAAACTTATTTGAATTGTCCAAAAATGTTGTCTATATTCCCTGAAGCAAAAGTTGTTTTTGCTGTACACTTCTACAGTTTTTGTAACAACGACTTGTGACAGGCTAAAAAAATGTATTTATGAAAACAGTTATGCAGTTATTAAAACTCTTTTTTGTTCTATACTACTACATGTACGAATATAATTTTTTTTTTCATTTCCAGATTCGTGACCTATCATAATTTTTCTAGACATATATATATCCTGAATAAGACGAATAATTACTTCCTGAAGGCTGTTTTTAATTTTTATTTTGTTTTTTAGATAAAATTTCTATCTATACAAAAAATCGGTTTATTATATCAAAAGACTAACCGCTTATATATCGGTCCCACTTGAAAGTTATTTTTAACGGACTGGGCTATCAGTACATATCAGAAGACTGTAGTGGCAAAGTTTCATTGGTACACTATATTCGTATATGCGTATGCGTATGTCATGGGTAGGCCAACCATTTCAAATATTGCTGAACTGTGTTGTATTATCGAAGAGAATGTAAATGAGCTTGAAAAAGCTTGTGTAGTTTTTTTTTTTTTGCTGTAATAAAACCCATAAAACGGCTGTTGAATTCCTTTGCAATATAAATTAATTATTTTTGTCACAGCCGAATTTGATTTTTCCAGTAATTATTTTCATGATTATTTTTTCACATATACTTGGGGTACTGGTTGTGAAATTCTTCGTAAGTTTTTATTACATAAATGATAAGAACTTATGTGTGTGCTGGGTGTTATTTTCATGGAGATGTGGGACAATGTCAAATGGGTTTTAGTAGGGTTTTAGGAGCTCCTCAGACAGGTAGTATTTCAGTGCATGTTTAATTATCATTTTCCCCCAATCATATCTGGTGGGATGTGATTCTTCTGATGTCTTGCAACTGTTAAGTTAGTAGTCAATGGACATAAGTATTCCTGATTTCCAATTTCCCCCATTTACTTTATACGTTATTTCATCTTTCTTCAAAAAAATATTTTGAAGCCATTTCTCAACCAATTTTCATTAAATATTCCCTTTATAAAGAAAATATTTGCAGTTTCGTTTTATATTTGTAATTCCCCTTCCTATTTTTGGTTTCTGAAACGCAATGGTACCGTTTATTTGCATCAAAATATGACATAAAAAATTTGGTTGAATATATAGAGAAAATGTGACGTAATAATTTTTATCTGTGATTAAAATAATTTTGAATACTCAGAAACTATTCGACAACAAACAAATACCAAATTATAATAAAAAAATCAAATACTTTTCCTTCAAACAGTGAAAATTTCATCAAAATTAATTGAAAAATGGCCTTAAAATAATTTTGTTGAAAAAAGATGAAATAACATAGAAAGTAATGGGGAACTTGTTTACTAATGCTTTCTAATTTGTATTTATACGGGCTTAAAGTTTCATAACATTATTTATTCAGACATCATGTTAGTACTTAAATTCGGCTTCATTTTCTCAGGAACCCGTTGCTGCATGTACCCTTAATGTTAGTCCCCCTCATGGCATTATAGTTTCATGTTATGCATACCATTTTATTACCTCTTATGCCCCATCTTCGCTAGCCAAGGGTTACGATCCGCTCTACTCATCTTCACGAGTAGAGCGGATCGTAACCCTTGGCTAGCGAAGATGCGTATGCCCAGGGACACGGCATTATGCAAAACAATTGCAGTATCCCGTTATTTTGATTGCCAGCAGCCTATTAGCATGATCATCTGGTATTAAGATATGAGATAGTTTGTCGAACCCACTGCAATATGACGTCGTAGGAATACTTTGTAGGACAACATGCTCATTTAAAGACATTTTCGAAAAGTTGCTGTATTTTTATATGATTACAGCTTTTAATAGCGTCCATCATGCTATCCATCTTCAGCCTCCAATTAGTCAGCGTTTTTTCTCTCCATCAAATTACGACTTTAATTACTGTAGTTATGTAATATACGCATCATCCAAAACAATAGCAGATCAAGATTAATTAATAGAAATAAAGAAGTAAGCCGATTCCGGTGCCGATAAAGGTCGGATCCCGATTCAGGGACGTAGCTGAGGCTTAATAGTGTGCACGCCATAATTACTTTCGACGAGATGCAAAATGGTGCGATCTGGGGCCATTTCAGGGTTTCATATAACATAGAATCAAGCACAATTTTAATGACTTTGATAGACAAGAATATCTTAAAATTGTCAAAAATCTGCCCTTCGTGTCTTCGCAGATACGAACACCTCCATTGCTTTGTACAAGTTCACTTCAAAATCTCGGTGAATATGCATCAATCCCAGGGAAGATAGCCTGTCATTCTTCATAGTCGAACTAACACAAGTTTTCAAACGTCTCAGTACACTAAATGACATCTCAGCAGTAGCGCTTGCTACTGGCATGCTTAACAAAACACATAATATTGTATCCATAGAAGGATAGAGAACTGGATTTACAGAATCTAGAATGGTAAAAAACAGGTTATATGAGAGGAGGGTTCAGCTGGTACATCGGTACGGGGCGCGGAATGCCACGAAAGGGCCCAATAGCCTTAGTCATTGACGTTTTATTTAGATTTTTTCATTATTTTTTGGTATATTCAACTCAAATCCACGGTTTTGAGAGAAGTTTCAGCCTGTTCTCAGACCCCAAAGCAGTATTGTTACGCCTTGCAAAATTCCTCTTGGATGTCCTGTTGCAGAAACATCATCATAATTCTTTTTTCACAACCTATAATAAAATAAAAAAAAGTATCGCATCGTCGGAAAAGTTCCAAAAATTCAATAGAAAAATCGTAGAAATAGGAAAATTCGATATCCCTAACACACAATAACCGCTCACTTTCCTGACTTAGTACAGGTACTTCAGTAAAACGTTACGGGGTTAAACTAGTTGGATTATAACTTGCCATTGTCTTAAGAAATACCAAAATAACCACATCTCCCCTGAATTGTAGATAAAAAAAAACATAATATACTAAACAGGTAGCATGTACATCGTACTTGATAAATTCGCAATTAATATTTCGAATGTACAATACCGACTTCCGCCCAACATGAAAACAGGACAGATTGATGTACTTGATAAATCACCCCACCCCTCTCCCCAACGTATGAAAAATAGAAATAGTTTATGTGATTTCAATACGTACTAACAGCATTACATGTAAACTGCATGATGTTGTTTGATAAAGACCGTTAACTAGAACAGGAACACATGAACACCTGAATGAAATAGTGTTGTAATTAAAGATCATGTACGTGATATAGAAGTTTGAAAGAATTTCAATCGTTATTATAAATGAGGTTGAAACAAGTCACATTTTGATATCAATTCGGTTGTATTTCACTTTGACTATTTCAATTACGGAAGCCGAACCGCAACCAGGAAAAAATGAACACCTGAATGAAATAGTGTTGTAATTATATATCATGTCCTTGATGTACAACACTGAAAAATATTATTATTATACATTTTATATCCTAATTTTTTATAACCTGACGATGTGCACGCCATGGCGTGACAACGTATATGCAGCTACGCCTATGCGATTTCTTGATAATACCAGAGAAGCAACTCGTCTGTAACAATTTTGTAACATTTTATTGAACAGACATTAAATATGTATTACAACGACATTAACAAAGAATATCCTTTTTTTCATCTCAAAATTATTTTTTTTCTATCAATATTGTGGTACGGTTTGCCGTACCAGCCAGAACAAGTCGTACGGTCGGAACCGTACCAACCGTACCGGGTGCTACGACAGTGAGTATGTAGACTTAGGAGTGATTGTATTTACTAGCGTTGAATATAACGCATACATGTTGCAATCGTAGCGTATTTTCCGGAAATTCAAAAACATAACGCCACCCGTTCACGTTCCGTTTTTTATTTCGTTATTATAATGAAGTAAACAAATCAACGTTTGTAACAAAATGCAAAGACTTGTTGATTCGTATTTTGCAAAGAAAGATCCAGCAGAAAAAAATATCAGTTAGGTAGTAGAAGTGACACTAATGACAAACAGGCAAATGCTGCAAGTGTGTCCGGGACAGATGACAGGAGAGTCGACACATTGGCCAAGGTTACATGCTTTGACCCTCCGTACCCAGACATATATGAGTGCATGACAGACGGTGCTATCACTAGTAGAGCAGTGAAAAGGAGACTTTTAACAGAAGAATGGAAAGAAGTTAACAAATTTACTTTCCCGTCAAGGTGACTAATGCATGCATATCTGTATTTCAACTGATACATTTTTGAGGTTTTTTTTTGTATTAAAAAAAGAAATATTAGAGAAAAGAAAATTATATGGCAGTCAGACTGCTCAAATCAGACTATAAATCTTTATAAACGTTGGTTATTAAATTATAATACGTTCATCATTAGGGAGGAAGCCAAACAATTTGATCTTTAGGAGGGGTGGGGGGCGTCTTGGCTTTCTTCCCCTTGCATTCTACATTATACCACTCCTTAAATCCCTACACTTTTCATATAACAGCAACCATAAAGAGTAGACTTACCCCCCACCCGTGATGAACACCATATCTGGAAATATTATGAGTATGTATTGTAATGGTTATAATTAGTGTGCTCACCTCGCCCTCGAGTGTGGTATTACGCGGGTTCGTACCCCGGTCGGGTCAAACAAAAGACTTCAACTTGAAAATTGGTAAAAATTGCTTTTTCGCCTCTACACACGCGACTCAGCGTGTTGGTGTAGTACAAACACATGACATTCATATCTGAAATCCGGGTTCTCGTCCTCCTGAATATACATCCGTCCACCATAATTTGACTGTGCATGATCACCCCTGGTAAGCTGAGTTCGACATAATTTTGGTATTCGCCGGTTGAAGCGTGAAAAGCAAACTTGAAATCATAAACCGGACAAATCCTTTTTCATGAACCCTCAACCGGCCAATACCAAAATTACTCGAAGTCGAACTCCGATAAGGTTTTAGAAAAGGTATTTTCCTTTGTACTGTGTTGATGTTTGAGTAAGAGTAAATCGCTTTGCAATCACATTATTTTTACTTTTGTGCTACGCTTACAATAGCGGAGGGGGGGGGGGGTATGTTTTTGGTCCGTGCGTCTGTTCATTTGCCCGTCTGTCCTAATTTTTTTTATGAAAATAGTTGAGGTTAAAGTTGTTGTCACATGAACTTGAAACTTGCATGTAGTACACATGTTCCTTATAATGTGGTATTTCTAATTTTCCTATATTCATGGTTCACTAAAAATTGAAAATGATAGTACTAGAGTGGTATCAGTGCACTGTTTCAACAAAAATACAGACCATTTTGACTAATCAAAACAAACCTAGAATGCTGAAAAGTCGTCAGCTTCAAGGGGGCTCCCCCCCCAGTGCCAGCCCTGGACCTGCTGGGGGGCTTTATACATCCCCCAGACCCCCTCGCCTACACTTCGTTCGCCAGCTGGCTACGCCGCTGGCACGGGAGTATAAGTGTCTTAAGCTTTCATACACTGAGCTGCAAGGGAGTGTAAACCAAATTATATGTATGATATATTAGAGTATTATGTGCACTAAGTGTCTTAAGCTGTCATACACTGAGCTGGACGGGAGTATAAACCAAATTATATGTCTGATCTATGACAGTGCATTATGGACTAAGTGTATTAAGCTTTAATAGGGAAAAATGGTCCACTTTATACCAAAATCTAACTGTCAATGCCATCTTTTGTCATCTGTATGCAACTGACAGAATACTTAACTGACTCAACGTGGCGTTCACATCTTTCGTTGAAAATCCAGGTGCGGCTAAGGAGGTGTACAAAATGTGGCAGGGTTAAAACGATCAATGGGAAATTCAACCCTTCCCTCTTGATAATGAGATCCCCACAACAGCAATATATGTATATTTTCTTTTATTTGATCATCCTGTATTAATTGTACATATATGATTTTACCCCTTGTTGGACCCCTGCATATATGATAGGTAAAAAATTGTTATCTGATCTAATCGTATATTCAAGAGAAGAGTGTATCATTTTAAATTAAATTCATAATGCACTTTGCCGTTTTCGTTCCAAATATAGAATTACTTGTGTAATAGAAAAAATCAAATGCAATACTTTATGTCTGATGTTTCTGTGTATTGAAATATATGATTCGATTGACCTGGGCTTCACACGAGGCGAGCACGCTAACCATTACACCACCGATGCGGTTTTTAATGACATGAAGCATGTTTTAAGGCGAATTTTCTCCAAATTCATGATAACAATTTGATGAAAAATTATAACTGAATGCTCGACTCGTGGTTTTAGCCTTTAGAGCGATGTACTCGGTAGTGGCATTAAACATTCATAGCCCTCAACTGAGAAAAGTTAGAAAATACAAAAGAGATGAATTAAGTATAATATGTTTGTTTGTTTGGTGGTGTTTAGTGCCATTTTCAACAATATTTCAGCTATATCGTGGTGGTCAGTTTTATTGGTGCCACCAATGGTGGAGGAAACCGGAGGATTCGGGGAAAACCACCGAAGGTTGAGCAACAGACCCACAAAAAACCCCGTGGGTGAACCTAGGTACTTCGAAATTAACTGAGTCATAGTTGACAACAAGAAGAGTTTGAAGATATCAAAGGGGTAACTAGAATCAATAAATCGAAGAAAAACAGACAACACAATGACCAAAAGAAAAAGTACAAAAGGACAAACAACGATCTACAAAACATACACATAAAACTGAAGATCGAGTAACATTTCATTAAACTATTTTTAATACAATTTACTATGTTTCTATTCACAGATGAAGATTGCTATTTTTGCCTTTTTAATGCTCGTCGTGTTGACGCTTGTTGAAGGTCAATATGCTTGGCCGGGAGGTCGGGTGCGTGGAGGTTTTTATATAACGAAAACAGACACTGTAGATGGGTTGAGACTGAAAAGAGATTTAAATAATAAATTGGTACAGCGAGATCTTGGTAACGGACAAAGAAGATATATCAGAGATGTCAACAAGGAACAGTTTGTGCACATGTTAAATGAAAGAGTACCTGCAGCGAGAGTGGCAAGAAATGCACAGACCTTGAAGAACGTCCACGAAAGAATGTTTGCTGAAACAGAAGATGCGGTTAAATCATTAAAAATCAATGTAATCGTCACATAGTTAAACATGAGCGTTTCTCATATGGTTAAGCATAGGCGTTTCTTACTCTCTTATTATTATACAAGGGATTAAATCTGTTCTCTTATTACAAATATGAAACCTATCTAAACCGAACCTCCTGGGACCAGCTTTTGGATTCGGAATAGACGCTGTTCGGTTTATGCAGGTTGAAATAATTGAGAGTTCTGACAATGGTACTTGTAAAGTTCGCTTTATACAGTGGTCGGTATAGTCAGGTTTCAATGTAGTTTGCAAGAGGCTTAAATGACAATCTATTTTAAGTATTATATATACCATGGATGTTACGAATTAACTTCTTTAAACCAACGCATCCGAAGGATGAGTTGTTTTAAATAAGTTCATGAGTAAGATCCATGGTATATATGGTTTGTAACAGAAATTACATGATTAAAAGATTTATGACGTCAAAATCATGGAATAACAGATCCTATGACGTCAAAGTCATGGAATAACATCAATATCGTCATGTTAGACCATGGTTTGTAAAAGTTCACTATTTTAAAGTTTATTACTGCATAAAAACATCAAAGAAAAAATGCGTATTTATGTTACAATTAGATTTATGCTGTATCTTTTTTGTCGATATACAAACATATAATTGCATCCTCTATGAGATCACTGTAGTTAACCTGTGACTCATATATAACCATCCAATCATATTTATGATAGTAAAATTATATTGATCAATCAGAAAACAGCTCTCAGCTTATGTTCGGTTTAACTATAAAATACACAAAGTGACTACCACCAGAAAAACTAAATGCACATTTCACTTTGGACAAATGAAAGCATACAATTTCCTAAATAATGTAATTATTAAATTTGCCAAATTGGCGATTAGAATATTGGTTCAAAGTTAATTGTTGTTTCCTTATTATGTCTTATAATATAAATGTGCCTATCTTATATTTAAGTGATGGCATGGTTGTTTTTAAACTCAGTGTGAAGATGCTGTTGCTGCAGCCCTGCACTTTAATGGAAGAAGAAGAAGAAGAAGAAATGTAATAAGATTGTATGATAACTTCATTATCGGGGCTTTTTGTTTGGGGAGCTGTGGGGGATTTTTGTCAGGTGGCTTTTGTCCTGTTACCATCTGATAAATTATGTATCATGAAGATTAAATATATAAATCTGACCACCACGATATAGCTGAACTATTGTTGAAAATGGCGTTAAACACCCTAACCCTGACCCTTTTTATGGAACCAGGTGTTGATTAGGGATTTTCAGTTTAAAAGTTATTTACAATTGAACTGTCTGAAATAGATTCGAAATTTGATCGACTGCATTATAATCTTGTAATCCAACTTTCCACCTAAGGTGAACGCTTTTCGGATTCATAATTTTAAAAGACAGTTAGGTGTTTTCTGGCTAAATTTTCAAATAATCCTTGGACCTCGTGAAATAGTATTTAAAAACAAAATATTTTATTTGCTTTATATAAATCCCTACTTGCTCTATAATTTCTACTCTAGATTCCTTTCCAAATCAACCAAATTCCCATAGTGTTAGATGCATATCTTTCATATTGGTATTTATTATAAAATATTAATATTATGAAAAGAAAGTGTAAACAGAGATGTGCAAGAAGAGTTTGAAGATATCAAAGGAATAATCAGAAACCATATATCGAAGTAGAAAACAGAAAACACAATGGCCAAAAGAAAAATACAAAAGGACAAACAACGAACTACAAAACATACACAAATTCCACCATTATCATCAAAACGAACAATCACCTCTCACCGACAAACACACACGCACACACATGTTGTAAATCCATGTATATGTTTTAAAAGTTGCAGATTCGAAACGTTTTATAATATCTTATTAACTTTTTTATATCTTAGGTATGCCTTGACTTTGATGATAGGATAAAGAACCACATATGGATTGAAAGACAAAGAACAACCACCAAACATCATTACTTGGTGATGCACTAAATTGATCTGACATTTGTGTTGGTCTATTTTATAATCCAGTCATACATAGCTTAAACTCTATTTTTTCTAATTAAAACTATATTTGTTCTAATTTAGAACTACATTTTTCTAATTTAAAACTATATTTTTCTAATTTAAAACTATATTTTTCTAATTTAAAACTATATTTTTCTAATTTAAATATATATTTTTCTAATAACTATTTTTGGTATGTACTTCATATAGACCATTTCCACATTTTCGACTTCCAGAATTATACATGTACATATCACAGGAGTTATTTCCCCTTAATGTGGACAATCTAAAGGTCTATGAAAATTACATAATTCCTCCGATAATCTATTGAAATTTAAATGCCATGTTGTAACAACTTGTGAATTTTCTCTTTGCTATAACAATAGCCTCGTTTTAAACAAGTTTTAAATATCCACAAATTAGTAGAACAATATATTGAAAGTCATTACTCTTGTTAGATCTGTTACCACAAATTAGTAGAACATTATATTGAAAGTCATTACTCTTGCTAGATCGGTTACCATTTTGTCCATCGGAAGGGATATAACACGTGTAAAAATGTAAAAAAAAATATTGTACTTACTTTGTATTTTATAATATCTCACATATTTCTCTTATTTGCTATTTATTATTAAACAGAAAGCAGCAATTTCTTCTGTATGGTTGCTTAATTTACTTGTTCAATCAATGCCTATAACCACAATTAAAGATAACTCGATTCGAGGAATGTCTAGGTGTACTCGATGCAAATTTTATGTGACAAACATTTGTCAGCGACTTGTTGTCGATGGTTTGTTCAACAATGAAAGCTATAGGCCACGGTGGAGAACTGGACAGGTGTGGGGATTTGCGTTAGAACCAAAATTGTTGACTTTTGTAGAGGCTACAATACTCCTTCTCTACCATGGAAGATGTGCAACGTTAGATTAATGCATGTTTTCCCACAAAATTTCAACGTTAATGACAAATGTTTGTATTCTATACAGTCCTGTCTTACAAAATCTTAATGCAGACAAGAAGGAACAGTACACTACATCTTATTACACATGTTGAGGACAAGTTCGTCCCGAACGTCTTGTTTGATACAGTTGCTAACTGTTGTATTTGACGCCATATTTCCGTTCCTTTTCTCATTCATGACTTATCACCGGGTTTGTAACTAGATTAACACGACGTGTGCCACTAGTGGAGAAGGAGCTGCCTACCCTTCCGGAGCACCCGAGTTCACCTCCGGTTTTCAGTGGGGTTGGTGTTACTCGATATTTAGCTTTATGTGTATTTTTGTAGATCGCTGTTTGTCATGTTGTACTTTTTCTTTTGGCCATTATGTTGTCTGTTCTTCTTCGATATACGGATTCTGATTACCCCTTTGGTATCTTCGAACTCCTTGTACAGATATTATTGATAGAAAAAAATAACAACAAAAAGAACACCAGAACAATACCACAATCATATAAATGGAGACAAAATCGATACCCTGAACACGCATATATAGGTAGCCGACTACTTGCCTAGCTTGGTACAAGCACTGTCATTAAAAGGTGGCAGGATTAATTAAACGTAGAAAACCGAATGATAATAACGAATGGACAATCCACCGACACTGGCAACATTGGGCACACAAGACATATCGCGAAGACAAACAAACACAAAATAACACAGAAAAATAAAACACAAAATAACACAGCAAAATAAAACACAAAATAACACAGAAAAATAAAACACAAAATAACACAGAAAAATAAAACACAAAATAACACAGAAAAATAAAAAACAAAATAACACAGAAAAATAAAACGATGAGCACATGGATCCCACAAAGAACCGCGGGAGAACTCGGATGCTCGCGAAGAATAAGCAGACTATTCTTCTTATAAGACACCCGCCACATTGTACACATATATATAGTTAAGAAGAGTTTGAAGATACCAAAAGGGGTAATCAGAATCCGTAAATTGAAGAAAAACAGACAACACATTAGCCAAAAGAAAAAAAGTACAAAAAGACAAACAACCATAAACAAAACATACACATAAAACTAAAGCTCTAGTAACACGAACCCCACTAAAAACTAGGGGTCTACGCAAGTGCTCCAGGAGGGTAAGTAGTTCCTTCTCCACTAGTGGCACCCATCGTGTTGATCTAGTTACAAAACCCGTGATAAGTCATGAATGAGAAAATGACCGGGAAGTATTTACGACCAGTGGAATATATCTGTGGTAAAACTCTTGTCGATGATACAGGAAATTTGAGGAAAAGTATGGTTTCGTTACATGTTCTCATATAAGGGAAAACATTTACGCACTCTATCATAACAACCATGGAAATCATCTTGTAGTCACCTCAACTATGTATAATAAGTACTAGAAAATTGTATAGAATTATTACACAAAAATATATTTTAAATTTTCTTCACCATCACATTTAAATATTAAATATAAATTATTACTTTTTTACTTAAAAATGTGACACACATTATATACACTCCGACAAAAGTTAAGCACCACCCTATATTTGTATCAATATATTTTTTACATCAATACTGTTAAAACAATAAAATATATATCACCATTTTTCTTACAATTCTTAAAAGACTACACCAAGGGCTCTAAAATTACCAATCTACGAAGTATTTATCTTCCTGAAAGATTATGATTATGACGTGGCAAAAATGGGGTTCAAAACTGGCGCTGGAAAAACGTAAAACCAGTTTGTCTTTGATGGAAGTTTATAGCATTGCATTAAAATGCAGAGTCTTCAGATTTTAAGAACTTTTAAATGCATCTATTGTGCGTATGTGTAAGGCATAAA
>MJUT01052753.1:41576-59741 GCA_002080005.1 Gigantidas platifrons | reverse complement strand
TTCGTCAATATTTTGACATTTTGGATTGCGTTGGTTAATTTTTCGGCCAATAAAGTCCCATACATGCCCTATAGGGTTCATGTCTGGCGACATCGCAGGCCATGGAATTGTCTGATCAGCCTCTTGCTGTAAAATATGTTGTACAATTCGGGATCTATGTGGCCTAGCGTTGTCGTCCATGAACATTGGCCTGTCAGCCAACGCATGATTGTCGAAATGGGGGACTACGCGTGATGCAAGCCCATTGTCAGATTACCATCAAGAGCGAGCAAGTCCAACTTACAGTCAAAGGAAAAACAACCCCAGACAGTTACACCCCCTACCCCCAAAAGCAGTTGTGCCCAAAATCTGGTTGTCCTGAAATGCAGTGTTTCGTTGGCGCCAAATCCTTGCACGACCGTCGGTAGGACGTAGCAAAAAACGACTTTCATCAGACCAGTGGACCCGTCTCCATGTGCGAATAGTCCATCCCAAATGATCATGTGACCAGTCAAATCGGGCATGGGTCGTCGCGCTCGCATTCCCTGATGGTGGAAGCGTCTGATTACAGTGCGCGTGCTAATGTGGCCTCCAACTGCTAACTTACCACGAAGTGCACCAGCTGTGTTGAACGGCCGTTGCCGCGCCCGTCTGGATATGAGCCGGTCCTCTCTCGGCGTCGTTTTGCGAGGTCTACCTGCAAGTGGACGGTCAGTAACATTCCCCGTTTGACGAAAACGCTGCATCAGTCATACAATGATGGAATGGTTAACCCTGAAGTGGTCTGCCACCCTTCTATGGCTAAAACACCGTTATGCATGCCAACAGCTTGTCACCTTTCTGGTATGGTTAATTTTCGCTGCACCATACCAAACCATTAGAAAATGAAACTTAAAACTCTACACAAAAAAATAAGCTTTCGTTCGCAAACACAAATGTTGAAAAGTACACGTGGCACTTTACACACCCTGCCATATACACATAAATAAAAATCGATCAATAACCTGTTTCACAGATAAGTAAGTACATGTATGTGTGCATAGGTAGAGAAAACAGGAAACCGATTTGAAATAAGTTCATTATTAGAAAATATATTATTGAAACAAGTCAGGTGGTGCTTAACTTTTGTCGACTGTATATAATTAAACTGTGACTTTTTCACAAATTATAATTGTGACTTTTCACAAATTCTAATTGTTACCTTTTTTCCTGTGACTTTTTTTCTTGTAACTTTTTTTCCTGTGACTTATTTTCCTATCAAATTTGTGACTTTTATCCTGTGACTTTCTTTCCGTTATCTATTGAAAACAAAAGCACGGTATATAGTGAGGCTAATATATAAAATATCTAAAGTATTTTTCGAGATATGGCCATTTTATATATTAGCCTCTCTATAGACCGTGCTTTTGTTTTTAATTGTTTTTTCATTCTTTTTCTTGGTCTTCAACAAAGTAGCATACCACACTCTCACAATCTACAACTTTCTTATTGTTTGACTTAGGCTACTGATATTTTGCATGTCTATTCATCAACTTATTTGAAATCATATATACATGTAATATTTTCAAATAATTTATCTAAAGTGTCCATAAATTTATAGTCCGTTTGACTTCTATTAAACCTACAGAAAAAATTCTTAAAAATCCAGTTTTCAAATCAATAATTTTATTTCTAGATGTATATTAATATATAATATATACGAAATCTGAAAGTTAATTTAAAATTTATGGTCAATTATTAAAAAGGTTATGCATTAGGTCTCTATGTTAATTATATTTTCTGAAGTGTAAAATCTGGCTGGAGTGAGTACAAAAAATAGACTGTACCATGTACCTTAATGGTCAGTTGATGAGTAGCCTTTTAATATTTAAATATCTTATGTCACATGTTGTAATGAAATATACATTGAAAGCTGAAGCACATGTCTGTTATTTTGGTTTGATGGTTGGGCTCTTACACTATTTGTACTCACTCCATGCACATTTTTGTACTTCAAAAAATATAATTAACATAGAGACCTAATGGGTAACTTTTTTAATAATGGACCAAATTTGTTTTAATTAATTGTCAGAGTTCGTATACATCATATCTAGAAAAAAAATTGTGGATTTGAAAACTGGATTTTTAAGATTTTTTTCTCTAGGTTCTTGGTTTATAGAAATCAAACGGACTATAATATATGTGTGTAACATAAAATATATAATAAACTACATAGGTATTGATTTTGCTTTCTCTGCTAATAAGGAAGTTTTCGGTGATCCCTTTCGGTGACAAACTTGTAAACAATTCCATTATTACAAAACACATCGGACTGATCTATATTCAATTCATTTTTAAGAATGATCAAATTGCTACCTCTTTAGGTTATACTTATCGGCGCCATAAAAGTGTCAACAATTTCAATAAATTACACTCATCACGACTTCAATGAGGTATTTCCGTTTAATGTTTTCTGAATGTGTACGTTGGTAAATTTATTGTGTTCGGTGGTCATAAACTGGTCACTAACTTCGTTATTAAAACATTTACACTGACCAAAATTTCGATTTAGTACTTAAATATGTATATTATTACACTGAAGGTGTTCGGTGATTATTGAAAAGTCTCTATAGGTGTTCTGTGGTAGTTTTTAGGCGTTCGGTGGTAAAAAGACACACCAAACGAAACCATTTTGCTAAGCACATGCAAATCGTCAGGTATCAGTTATCTATATTTCCCCGGTCCGTCTGTTCTATTAAAAATTTAAATAAGGAAAAGTTTTATTAATATTTTATTTTCTTTGACTAATTAAGCAATATTATGTATTAATTCAGCTAAATTTATTATGTAAATAGTCCATGAGCCAAATGTGAACATTATTGAATTTGAAATTTGTTTGGAAACTGAACTTTTCATCGGCTCCATGATTTGAATGTGAATATTGTAATATAAAACCATACTTTATTTATTAAAATTAATTGCACACATAATTATGTATTATTTTAAGAAAGTTTTATTTTTTTTTTATTAAAAAAAGTGTGTGAATTAACAGTATCTACCTGTACAATAACACAGGAAATGGTCACATGATCGTCAATGAGATTCTGTTCTTGGGCGAGTTTGCATAGACACCTAATATACATTAAGTGAAACGACCCCCTCGGTATGAAATGGTAACCTGAAGCGGGCGAAGGATATTTGCGCAAAAAAATAAAAATTTAAAATTCCATTTGCGCAAATTTTATTTTTCCTTTTGTGCAATATTTTTGTATACCATAATTAGAATTGATACACCTTTTCCGCAAATTGAAATAAATGTAAATACAGGTAATATGTATGATATACAGGTAATACAGGTAAATACATGTAAATACAGGTAAATACATGTAAATACAGGTAATATGTATGATATACAGGTAACCAACAAAACATTTATACTTAATGAACTATGTTCAGGTTTTAAAACATAAGGACTTGAGTACTTTCTAGCCCTAATATATGAACTGAGTAAAACGTTCAGTTGTTTAGTGTCAGTCATGGAAGTCACACACACAGAAACAAACAGGGTTCAGCCTGCAATTGTAGTAGATGGAATATTATACCGCATAAGCAACACTCTAAAGTCAGGCGATGTCGTTTATAGATGCACAACGAAATTCTGTAAAATGTCCATCACAACTGACAAGGATGGCACAACAGTGCTCAAAACAAAAAAATCAATACACTTGTGAATCCAGTCAAAGTGACAGAAAAACTGAGGCTCATGTTCTGCGCATAACATCCAGGAACAAATCTGGAGATATCACTAAGCGTCCTTCAGATAATACGGACAGAGCTACAGACAATGGATGAACACACCTTACTGTCCGCCGACCTACAGAATGTTGCGAAGGCCGTGTATCGTGAGAGACGAAAGAAACTTCCTACTCTACCAAAGAATCGGAAAGATGTCCATGATGTTGTAGATGAAGTAAACACCAAAAACCAACAAAGATGAGAGTTTATTGTTGATTAATGATCGTGATGCAGAGATAATCATATTTTCTACATATCTTAACATGGAGTGTTTGTGTAATCGCATGTCAGAGTTCCTTATAGATGGTACATTTAAGTTTTGTCCTCAATATTTTTACAAGCTCTACACTATACATGGGTGTAAAAATGGAAATTATGCTCCTCTTCTGTACTGTCTTCTTCCCTCGGAATCTGAAGCATGCTATACTAAGATGTGGTCACTATTTCTGGATTACTGTCAAAGCAAAGGACTTCATTCACAGCCTGACATAATTCATGTTGACTTTGAGAAAGCAATGCATAATTCAGTAAATAATCTATTTCCAGAAACTCAATTAGATTGTTGCAGTTTTCATTTAGGGAAATGCTGGTGGCGTAAAATCCAGAGTGTGGTGTTAAGTTCTGAGTACAATGAGAAATCTTCGGAAATTGGTAAATGGCATATGCGATTCTTTGGTCTGCCATTTCTAGCACCAGATGAAGTGGAGGATTGTTTCACAGACGACAGTATGAGTGATGCACCAGATGCCGAGGCTTGCATGAAATTTTCTGATTACATCTTAGAGGAGTTTGTAACACCCACCAGTACTTTTCCAACTTTGTTATGGTCATCACCTCCAGAAAATAATGCTAAGCGTACAAATAATGGCACAGAATCGGTTCACTCGCACTACAACGGACAGTTTTATGCTCGCCATCCCAACATTTTGTTTCTTCTTGGATGTTATCAGGAATATTCAGTCAACGACGTATGTAAAACTACGCTCTTTAGATACGCAGGCATTGGCTAGACGCAGTGAAGCTGACAAAGTAAAAAGGTAAAAAGGTAAAATATATTTAAGCTTAAAAATGTCAACATCATACCCAAGTGTTTAAAAATTTCTCTTTAATTTAAAACTAAAACATAAAACTGCCATCATTAACAGAAACTTCAATCCACTCATTGTAACTGCTGAAAATTTTCATACCAAGGATAGCCCATGAAAGCCATTCAGCTTATTTCCAATGGGGTCATTTACAAGTATCAGCTTAAAGTTCAAGGGGATATTAAAAGATCAACATGAGCGGGTAGAGTTTTCTACAGATCAATTTGAAAAATGCATCACAGAGCTTCATATGTTTATAGCATGGGCTAAAAATTTGCTGCAAGAACGGATTTGTAACTTTTATTGGAACCAGAAACTGTAAATAGTGCTTTTAATGTTCTATGAACTTTATTTTAGCATGAATATACTTTTAAGATTTAATGTGTAGTGCTATAATTAAACCAAACCAATATCTTGCTCAAAATCCTACTTCCACCTCCCCGTGGTGAGCAAAGAACAATGGGTATATATATTACCTAGCGAACGGAAGAGGTAAACATAAACTTTTTAAAATATAATAACGGATAAAACTTTGTGCAAATGGCCTATAAATAATTTGCCCAAAAGCGAAAAATAATTTGCGCAAAAGGGTTAAGAAAAAATTGCGAAAACGTCCTATCAATTTGCGCAAATGTCCTGCACCGCCTGAAGCGACCGGTTGTTAGCATCGTCTGATATTGCGCACATATAATTTTGTTTGTGCTGCAGGAATGTGTTAGACGATGTTTTTTTTCAGTGATTGAGAGGGGGCTATGGTGTTTAACGCCACTTTAAACAATATTGCAGTTATTGTGGAAAAACGCACAGAATGATTCTCTCTCAAAGATAATAAAAAAAATGTATTTTACCGAACATACGTTTCAAATCAACGTAAAATATACCTATAATAATTTGGTGCTCTAGAGATTAGTACTTACATGTATTTCAATATTTGGCCTCTTTATAAGTAGCTTTAGACCCTAAACACCTGAAAAACCAGATGTAATTCATTTAACTAACAGTTGTAATTTATTACGACCGTGTTTAGAAGGTGATTTGTGTAGTCTCACAAAGTCTACCATATTGATACACTAAATATATGTAACACTATTGTTGAACATGTTCTGTCGTGCAGATCAGCGACAAAACTAACATGAAAACAAGACCATGCTATATTACTAGTCATATGAGATATTTCCTGTATCAATGAGGATATAAAGTTTGTCCTTAACAACGGTGAATATTTTTTTGAATCAGTGCCTATCACCACTAATGTTGTGAGTTCGAAACCCGCTGAGGCGAGGTGTACTCGATACAACATTATGTGATAAAGCTTTTCAGTGACTTGTGACAGGTCGGTGGATTTCTCCGGGAACTCCGGTTTCCTCCACCAATAAAACTGACAGCCACGATATTACTGAGATATTGTTGAAAGTGGCATTAAACAGCATAAACAAAGCCTAAACCTGCATAAATTTGCGATGAATATTTTTTGTGTTTTTTAAGGACTATATATATTTCACGATTACACTGATGATGTTATGTACTGAATTGAATACTTTATTTCATCTAAGTATTTATTTCGCTGGCATAATATCCACGCAAACAACATGGCGACTGCGGGAACTCTAATATCACAACGGTATGATAGACTCGTGCAATAAGTGTTTGTATGCCTATCTACTAACGTCTGCATAAGTTCGTATCCAGCCTGTTTCGGGAGAATAAAAAATATTGACCATTAACCTTGTGATGGGGTATAACATTTTCTTAGACAAAGGGGTAAAGAATGGACATATAAAATAAACACCATATTTTGGAAAAATGGGTTGTGATACAGATATTTTTTTATAATTGGTTGTTTGGTCTTCGGACTTAATTGGCACAATTTACTACAGTACTGCTGCAAACATGGACCATCCATTTATGATTATTCATCGTGATTCCAGACAACATATGCTTTTCCGAGTGCAAAATATTTTTAGATTTAAACTTAAATTCTCGATCACAATTGAAAACGGGGTTTCCGAACGAATTACATATTATTTCGCAATTTTGTGACTATCGCGTACCATAGCGGCGCGCTGAATATTGCTTAAATATACACCATGGTTTGGGAATCAGGTTAGATTACCAGACTTGCTCCAGGAGTTACAATTGCGCGATATATGTAGCAAATGATGTGGCATTACAGTGCACGTAGGTCTCTATATTTTACTACTACTAGCTGTTATTTACAAATACCCTGATAGTGCGCCTTATATTATTAGCGCTCTAAGATGTTCCATAACGACGCGGACGGACATTTATATACGTGATCTTGTTAACTGACATTTACGACAACAGCTGATGAAATCGTAGGATAGGCAAATCCATATACATTGGTACGAGTCCTATTTCCACTGACAAATATGTGAATATTATAGGTAATATGAAATTGACTTTTCTATTAATATTATTTGTTCTTGGTAAGAACGCAATTTTCTGTGCCACTGTTCTTGTTCTCCGACTAGTGTCATAAGTGGCCGACCATTTAACACGTGGGGCTGCGTTTTCCCCCTACATGGCTACTTATTCCTAATATGTAATCGATTTGAAAATGTCAAAATTGATTTTACCAAATAGTATATACTTGATCAAATAATGTTGTGTCGAGTACACCTCGCCATGATCGGGATTCGAACTCACAACGTTAGTAGTGATATGCAGTGATTGCATAGATAGTTGTAAATCCAACTACCATACGATCACGACCACGACGGACCCACCATGTGTACATATATTAACGACTGCTTGAAACTTACTTGTAAGTCTAAAATTTGTCTCTCATGGATTGCCTTCTCATTTTCAAAACTACATTCAGACGCAAATATCTTTTTTATCCATTTGGGAATTGTATTTGCATTTTCCGTGTATATGTTCACATCCTCTGTATCACGGGTGGTTTGCTACGTCACATGCACGGATACTTGAACATCTCGAACGTCGCCTCGAGGTAGGTTTATGCAGTTGTACAATTTAAAAAAAAAGGAAAACTAACAAAACCAAGTAGTTCACCGAAGGGCCCACATATCAGACTTCATTGTTAGCATACATTCATTGCGCGGAAACCCGTCAATTTTGCAAACACTTCTGTACAGTTAAAATTCCGAGCAAGGATACCGTTCACACAAACCCATCCTACTTGATTTCTTGGAAATAACATGCAATTGCATCGATATTTTACATCATTAGTCTAAAAATGTAAAAATTAAAGCGAGTAATTCTTGCTACTAGTATTTAAGATTTGTCACGAAAACAACTTGTTATATATGTTTGTATTTATAATAAATGCTAAAGAGGGAGAAACTATTTCGTCACCTATTTAGCTCACCGTCCGTCGTCGTCAGTCTGTAAACTTTTTACATTTTAATTGTTTACTCTGAATTCTGATACCTCTGAGCCAAATGAACTGAAACTTGGTAGGAAGCATCTATGTAAGGTCCACTATAAAGATTGCTAATTACGTCCCGATCTGTTAACAAACACATGGCCGCCACAGGAAATTCTTGTTTCTGATTGATCGATTTCTAAAAATATTCTCCTCTGAAACCACTAGGTCAAAAGAACCGAAAATTGGTAGGACGCATCTGTGTAAGGTCCTCTATAAAGAGTGCGCATTTCATTTTGATCCGTTAACAAAAATGGCCGTCACAGGCAATTCTTGTTTCTGATTGGTCGATTTCTAATAAAATATTCTCCTCTGAAACCGCTTAGCCAAATGAACCGAAACTTGGTAGGAAGCATCTGTGTAAGGTATTCTATGAAAATTGTTTATTTCGTCCCGATCCGTTAACAAACATGGCCACCACAGGCAATGCTTATTTCTGATTGGTTGATTCCTTAAAAAAAATCTTCTCCTCTGAAAACGCTTGGCCAAATGAACCGAAACTTGGTAAGAAGCAACTATGGAAAGTCCTCTATGTAGATGATTTGATTTCGTCCCGATCCGTTAACAAAAATGGTCGTCACAGTTAATTCATGTTTCTGATTGGTTGATTTCTAAAAATCTTATTCTCTGAAACCGGTTGGTCAAATGAACCGAAACTTTGTTGAATGCATCTATGTGAGGTTCTGTATAAAGTTTCCTCAAAACAGAATAAAAGTTGAACGAAACAGGCTCAGCCTACTGAGCCTCTAGTATTAATATTATTGGATTTTATCTCATCTACACTAGATGACTTTTATTGATATTTAGATTTTTAAGATATGAATATACATCGCCAATAGTAATGTATTTAAAATTTAAATTATTCATTTAGTTTATTTGACGTAAGAATTTTATTTCAATTTTAATAGCGTGATACCTATGTTTTTGTCTACATGTCCTATAAAGTATATGTTTAATTACATAATGCACAAAAAATGATAATTAAATTTATTGACTAAAATTTATCATTAAAAAAAACCCACATTTGTCTTCAAAAACAAACCTGTTACAACAGAAGATTTTACTGCACAATTCAATTTGATTTTTTTTTAAATATATATCTAAAAAGATGATTGTCCAATTATTATATAATTAATTGTCAACCTGTTTCATACAATGCACAAATGTACCTTCTCTATCTAGCAGTTATAGAACAACGATTGACTGGTAAGTACTATTTTATCCTAGTGGCTATAGCACAACGATTAACTGGAAGGTACTATTTTATCCTAGCGGCTATAGCACAACGATTAACTGGAAGGTACTATTTTATCCTAGTGGCTATAGCACAACGATTAACTGATAAGTCCTATTTTATCCTAGCGGCTATAGCACAACGATTAACTGGAAGGTACTATTTTATCCTAGTGGCTATAGCACAACGATTAACTGATAAGTTCTATTTTATCCTAGTGCCTATATCACAACGATTAACTGATAAGTTCTATTTTATCCTAGTGGCTATAGCACAACGATTAACTGATAAGTAATATTTTATCCTAGTGGCTATAGCACAACGATTAATTGATAAGTTCTATTTTATCCTAGCGGCTATAGCACAACGATTAACTGGTAAGTACTGTTTTATCCTAGCGGCTATATCACAATGATTAACTGGTAAGTACTATTTTATCCTAGCGGTTAACGATTAACTGGTATGTCTGTCTGTCTGTCTGTATGTATGTATGTATGTATGTATGTATGTATGTATGTATGTATGTATGTATGTATGTATGTGTGTATATAATATGTGTTTCTTGGGCTGGTGTTAAATTATTCACATTGGCTTCTTTCTCTGGATTGGGACCATGTACAGAACGCAAAGTAGTGGACATTGTTCCTTTGTTGGAGACTGCTCGACGTTCTCTATATGAGGTTTTGTATTTTGCTGTTTTGTTGGATCCTTGTCCCATGTACATTTATTCCACATCTCAGTATTTTCAATTTGTCAATGCGCAAAATAAGATGTTTAGTCAACTTCAAAAATGATGTCAACAGTATCCGTGTCGTTTTTAATGTTAACGGTATTCGTCATGCATATTTTCGTTATTTTGAACGAACTAGATCCTTTCTTATTGTATCTATATTCACAACATAAACTGCTATACATTTTTAGACTAATGATGTAAAAATATCGATGCTATTGCATGTTATTTTCAAGAAATGAAGTAGGATGGGATTTGTGTGAACGGTATCCTTGCCCGGAGTTTTAACTGTACAGAAGTGTTTGCAAAACTGAGGGGTTTCCACGCAATGAATGTATGCTAACAATGAAGTCTGATATGTGGGGCCTTCGTTGAACTACTTGGTTTTGTTAGTTTTCCTTTTTTAAGTACAACTGCATAAACATACCTCGAGGCGACGTTCGCGATGTTCAAGTATCCGTGCGTGTGACGTAGCAAATCACCCGTGCTGTATTAGCATAAGAAAAAAAACAAAAAAAAAAACATTCTAGATATCAAAATTAAATACATGTCATGATTTTCAGAATGTCGTACTTGGTTTCAGTTTTTAAATAATTAATTTGAAGGGATTATATTTAAAGAAATAAAATATATGAAATTCCCAAAATAAAGAAACTAAACGACAAATTCAAACACCGTCAAAATTTAATACGACAGGTGTATTTTGTCAACCTCAACCTGATTATAAATTTCAAGTCAAACGAAAACGTAGAACTTGAGACAATGGACCGAAACATTGATCATACACACCACTGAGCCTGTACTCGGTTCAGTGTTTACTTTTGTAGTGCGGTACCACGACCAGTGCCTTACACCTGGCAATGTGTCATGCGGTACCACAACCAGTATATTTCACCTGGCAATGTGCTATACGATACCACGACCAGTGCCTTACACCTGGCAATGTGCTATACGGTACCACAACCAGTTTATTTCACCTGGCAATGTGTCATACGGTACAACAATCAGTATATTTCACCTGGCAATGTGCTATGCGGTACCACAACCAGTGTATTTCACCTGGCAATGCGGCAACGGTACCACGACCAGTGCAACCTAGCAATATGTCTTACGGTACCACAACCAGTGTATTTCACCTTGCAATGTGTCAACGGTACCACGACCAGTGCAACCTAGCAATATGTCTTACGGTACCACAACCAGTGTATTTCACCTGGCAGTGTGTTATGCGATACTACAACCAGTGCCTTTCACTTGACAATATGCCATGCGGTACCACAACCAGTGTATTTCAGCTGGGAATGTGTTATGCGGTACCACAACCAGTGTATTTCACCTGGCAATGTCGTATGTGGTACCACAACAAGTGTATTTCAGCTGGCAATGTGTTATGCGGTACCACAACCAATGTATTTCACCTGACATTATGTCATACGGTACCACAAACAGTGTATTTCACCTGGCAATGTGTTATGCGGCACCACAACCAATGTATTTCATCTGGCAATGTGTTATGTGGTACCACACCCAGTGTATTTCAGCTGGCAATGTGTTATGCGGTACCACAACCAGTGTATTTCACCTAGCAATGTATCATACGCTACCACGACCAGTGCCTTTCATCTCTCGTCTCGTTCACCAACAGAACGTAATTCTTGGTCAGAGCTTGGTGATGTTCACGTTGCATGGTCATAGTCTGTCACTGTATATATAATTGGAACGCAGACGTAAAAGAAGTCACCTCTCTTCTGATTGGTTCTTTTTCCTGGTTTCTGATTGGTTGCTGGATATTGGATTCTGTGATCTGATTGGCTAAATTTACTGGCTGTGGATTGGTTGGACACATCTCAATCCGTTTTTGTTAATCCAAACGGCTACTCTGCATTTATCCAGGCTTGTGACTGGCTCTATAGATAGAGGCTGCATTAACCTTTTTTTTTTCTTCTTTCGTTTTTTTTTAATTTTTTTTTTTATATCAGTCTTTCTGATATCATTTTTTTATATCAGTCTTTCTGATATCTTTTTTTTCTCTCAACTATATACATAGGCTATATACGAGGGTTGTCCGTAAAGTTCGTGGACTACATTTGTACCTCAATGAAATCTGACTGACATGTCCGAAATAATTGAAACTAGGATATAATTAATTACATGATTTACTGATTAATTTTATCACAGTACATACTTAAATAATCGTATTTTCGTCAATTTAAAAATCAATAGAAACTCGCACCCGGAGCACAGCAAAAATACCACATAACATGCGAGTCGCTGTTTTTAATTTTTGTTTTTCTAAATATCAAACTCCTCGAAAATTCACATGAAACTTATACTATGACGTCGGCAATACTCTTGACGCTACACCTGCTAAATTTGAAAAGTCAAAGTTTCGAAATGGCTGAGCAATTTGGATTTGAAGCGCTGAAGACAAGATCGGCATTGTTAAAAAAAGGGGCGTTTGTGGAAAAGGTGGAGCAGCGGGCGGTGATTAAATTTTGCGTGGACATCGGAAAAACGCCAACAGAAACGCAAAAGTTCTGAAAACAGTCAGAGGAGCATAGTAAAGTAAGCCATTCATTGATATTCAAGTGGCACAAAAGGTTTGCGGACGGAAGAGAGAGTTTAGCAGACAATGCGCGGAAAGGCAGACAATCTTTTAGAGAATCTGATGCTGTAAAAAATGAAGTTCGGGACGTTATTTACGGTGATCGGCGGATAACAGTCCGTGAAGTTGCCGACAAATGTGGAATTTTTAAGACTAAATTTTAGCAAATGATTTCAATATGAACCGAGTATGTGCTACATGGGTACCGCGAATTCTTACAGCTGAACATTTAACAAAAAGAGTGGAATTGTCAAAACAATTTATCAAAAAGGTTAATCGTGGTGGCATACGATTT
The DNA here is from genome assembly GCA_002080005.1 of Gigantidas platifrons. NCBI lineage: Eukaryota > Metazoa > Mollusca > Bivalvia > Mytilida > Modiolidae > Gigantidas > Gigantidas platifrons. Next base: position 46,630 of record MJUT01052753.1, on the reverse strand, counting down.
CTAGACCGAATAATTACAACCGACGAAAGCTGGTTCCACTACTATGATCCGGAAACTAAACAACAGTAAAGTCAGTGGAAAAACTATAACTCTCCTCCACCAAAGAAGGCAAAAATAACCAAATCACTGGGAAGGAATATGTTTATTCTCTTTATGGACAGGAAAGGAATGCTACTGACAAACGCTGTTCCCCGTGGCCAGACTGTCAATTCTGATTACTACTCCAAGGTAATAAACATAATAATTACTTTTGAAATTAATAAATTATTTGTTTTCCTGTAAATTTAAACTAATGTAATATAATTCTAAATATGAAAACGGAAAAATTTGAGAAAATATTTGATGACTGGTTAAAGAGATATAAGAAATGTGTCGAGTTGAACGGGGACTACGTCGAGAAAAGTTAACTTCTACTACTGTTGACGTCGTTGAAAGTCAGGAGTTTTTGTCGCGTTGCTCCGGGTATGAGTTTCTATTGATTTTCAAATTCACGGAAATACGATTATTTAAGCATGTACTATGATAAAATTTTGTACAATTAATCAGTAAATCTTGTAATTGATTATATCCTAGTTTCAATTATTTCGGACATGTTAGTCAGATTTTAATGAGGTAGTCCACGAACTTTACGGACAACCCTCGTACATAGTGTGCCTCTCATCTCAATTCTCTAATGGTGCTGTAGAGACCCCATCTGCCAATACTTTCCGTTTTGCGTAGAAGTAGGAGAAACCAGCTCTTTCCTGTAGGTACGTGTAGACTTGATTATCAATGGTACGGACACCTCTGTTGGTACCAGATCCAGACTCTGTTGTCATAGGCTTCCAACTGTGGGGTGCCTGTACGTGGAAACCAATTCTTCTTTTCCATCTGGTAACGCTGCTGCATCTCGGGTTTGATCACTTCTTCCAAACTGCCATCGGACAAAGCCATATAAGCACTATCTGTGTCCATGGCGCAATACTAGAAGTCCCGACGATCCACAAACACGTCCATGAAGTCATAGTAAAACTCCAACATCCGGAGCTTGGCGTACTGGTAGACAAAACAGCCAATCTGCATGGGTAGATCCAGTCGAATGGTTTTCTTGCTCATCTCCACTTCGAAGGCCTTGGCACTCAGCTAGTTACACCGACGGAAAGAAGGTTCGACGATTTAGCGGCTGACTTGATGCTCTTGACAGTAAATGACGTCTGTGTGTCTCTCTTTGTTGGTGACTGTCTTCCCATGGCTGGAATTTCCATCAAGCTTGCGGGTCTCGGCCACTATATTCTTCTCTGATATTGTCCCCGAATATCTGGAAGCAGGATTCAGGCGTGTACCCCACCACTTGATGGATCTGGGTCACTTTCAAGCCATGTTCCACATACCATTTCAGCAAAGGTGAAATAACCATGATCTTTTCTCCATGCATACTTCCAATCAAACATGTTCTTTTCTGGTTCATGATCCCCTTTTCTTCTGCATAGGCTTTCATGTGATCACCAATGTTGTCTCTGGACGTGGTCAGCAGATGAACCACCCATTTCGTATCTGGTCTCTGTTGGCGAATAAACTCCAATATGTCTTGACCTTGCAGGTCATCCAAAAACCTCTCCAAATGTTCTTCTGTTCTGATGAGATGTGGAACATAAAAAAATCTGGAGTTATTCTGGCTGGAATGGTAGTAGCGTAGTTCACCAGTTTCCATATGTCGTAGGAAAAAACCAAGCGACACGTTGGTCTTGAAGGCTGTGGTCTGGAGTCTAAGGATCCGATGAACCATCTCTATAAAGGTGGACGCAGTCATCTCATGGAGTGTAAAGTTGTATCTGTCTTGGACACGGTTGCCAGTCGCTTCCTCTGTCCGGATGGACTGCCAATGTTGTCTATACAACGCTCTGGCCTCGGGTTTGTCAGGCAACACGTCTTGTCCAACAGGATTCTCCATGGGAGCTTTGGTTGGTGGTGACACGGTACGTCGCTGCTTTGTCACGGGTTCTGGTTCAGGTGCTAATGCTCTCTTCATCGGTGGTCTCTGCTTGTCCTCTGGTCTCTCATGCTGGGCACGATGCCGTGCTAGGATGTCCAGTCTGTTGAAATACTGACCGCATGCTCGTCAGGACAAGCTGTTGTAGTGGGCCTCTTCATGCCTCTTCTTGTTGTCAGATCGGCTGAACACCTTGTCACAGATACTACAGCTGTAGGTATGTGAAGAATCTGCATGGGTCTTTTGATGCCTGGTCAGGATGGTCTTCTCTGTAAATTCTTTGCCGCATTTCTCACAGGTGAACATCGTCATGGTCTGTCAAAAAGCCAGAATGTCAATGACGATTCTTCACCGTATATATTGTTGGAACGCGGACGTAAAAGAAGCCACCCCTCTTCTGATTGGTTCTTTTTCTTGCAATCTGATTGGCTAATAGGCCGACAATACCGACTTCTGATTGGTTCAATTTCCAGTGATGCGATTGGTTGGTGCTATAAAACATTTCAATCCTCTTTTGAGTTAAGTTCATTTTTGGGCACTTTCGATCGCGCATGCGCGCACCCCATCCCTTCCAGGGGAAACCCTATGAGTAACGTTTGAATGGATATTCCACAAGGAACATGAAATGTGTTATGTACCAGAAAAATAACTGATATTTTAAACGTCAAACGTCGCGACGTTTGAAAAAAGTACGGGAAAATGACGTCACACAAGTATTTCAAACGTTATGAAAGAAGATTAAGAAATTTTTAAAATTTACACGACTATTTTAGAAATGTGCTTTGTAAAAGTACTGTGTAAGCTTTCTTTTTTTCTGATTTAAAACTTCTTTTTTAAATATTATGTAATGGCTGGATTTAAATATAAACATTTATCTAACCACATCGGGACTCACCTTGCGGTGGTGAGTTCGATGGGATCAAAGACGACGTGTTTGGTAAACACATAGCATTAAGGAGAAAGACTGGCTCGGAACTGGCAACTTTACTCGCGACTTGTTCACCCACTATGCACTATATAGCTCTTTCATAAAACAGATCATCATTTCATCAAATGTTATCCAATATATTTCTATGAAATTGTTCACTTGGCGTTAAACAACAATCAATCACACCTTGCGACAAAATGTAAGTCGTTTGTTTGGGTGGGAATGACTAAAAAAAGTTGAAAAAAAACAAACTGGCCCAAAATTATCGACATCCAATGGAATAAATGTAGAAATAGGGTAAGGAGACTACATTTCGTGGATGACGTTATTTTGCCATTCATTAAACGTTGCTCACATTCCAATGATATGACGTCATGTCTAGTTCGACAGTCTCGTACAAAGTCGCGTCATTCTTTTATCAACACAGGTGTGGTGATCTTGTATCAGACACCTTGAATAAGACTTCCTTTAAAATTAAGGGAAAAAAGTAGAAATAGGCAAAGCAATAAAAAACATTATCTTGAATCTTAAAGAGTTCATCGGTGAAGGAAACCAGAGGACCCAGATATTACCACCGACCTAAGTCACATAAAAAAAAATCAATGCCCGATGTTTAATTGATATACACCGATTTGCAGTTCTTATTGAACTATTTGTATGGCCATGAAAAGGGCCGTTACAAACCGATGGTTGGATTCACGAAGAAATCTAACCATCACCCAGAAAAACGTTTCATTGATACACATACATTAGCGTTCTAATTGAAATATTTGTATGGCCCTTAAAAGGGCATGGACATTATAAGGACCGTTAAAATGTGATGGTTGGCTTCACGAAAAAATCCAACCATCGTCCTCTTCTGGCTCTGTGATTCTCGGTCGTAGAGTACAGGGGAATGACGTGACGGCTAGTTGTTTCCAACAGTCGTACACGATCAACACCTCTGTACACTCTTTCCTGTTCTGACCTCTGGATAGTCCTACTACAGAGTTCATGGGCATCTCTAGTAGGATTCTTCTCTGTTCTGTTTTGTAGGTTTGTCTGCCTAACCTCCAAAATTATTGGTTGTTGCTGACGAACAAACCTACAATATCCTGGATTACATCCCACAGCAAGACTATGCCACCACCTTCTTCGGTGAATAATATCCCTCGGAATAATCCTCCATGTTGAAAAAATGCCTGGCAAGTATATGGGTCTTTCTAACCTTCATGATTTTGGAATGGTGGTAATGCTGTATATTTTTGGTCCGGGTTTACATAGGAAAAGTCAATTATTACGATGGTTGTAATTGGTTGTTTATTTTTGGAATGAGGGGTCTGGTTGGTTCTTTTTCGTGTTTTTCCGGTTGGTTGTGGGATACTGGATTCTGTCCTCTCATTGGTCAGATTTCCAGTGATATGATTGGTTGGTGCTATAAAACATTTCAATCCTCTTTTGGGTTTGAAATTTTCAAATGTACTCTTAGTAAAGTAGAAATACTTAGAGTACTACACAACATATGCACTATATATACTGTATAACCGGTAATTTCTGCGGTGTGAAATTTTTGCGGTTTTGATCTAAAAAGAAGACAATTAATTTTTGCGGATTTTTATATCTGCGGATTGAAAATCTCGGCACCGAAAAAAAAATGTGTTCGTATTAGTCTATTACAGGAAGCAACAACTGAAGCGATGTTGAGATAAACAACTGGTGCACATTACAGTGATCCTTAGAAGTAAAAACATATTTAGTTCTTTGGAAAGTTTTCAAAGGTTCCAGCTTCTGAATACGCATTTGGTTAACTTCAAATTTGTCTTCAGAAACTATTTGTTCACTGTTTTCGCGATCTATTTTGTTGACAGGAAATACGAAGTCAACGACAACAGTTGGATCGATATCGGTATAATCTTTGATATATTTCGGATATATATTTTTAATGTCGAATTTTCATACTTTATCATACAACAATTTTTTAAAAAGAATTAAGATTAGAAGCAATTATATTCAATGCTTTTAGTATAATGTAGACATAAAAACTCGTGTTAACCGGAATTCTACTATCAGTACATTTCTATTTGTTTGGTTTTTAGATAAATCCTGAGATCACGCAGTTTGATATTATTCAATCGATTGATTGATTGATTGATTATTCAATCGAAGCTACTACACAAT
>MJUT01052753.1:9142-23280 GCA_002080005.1 Gigantidas platifrons | reverse complement strand
GCACGGGAGTATAAACCAAATTATATGTATGATATATTAGAGTATTATGTGCACTAAGTGTCTTAAGCTGTCATACACTGAGCTGGACGGGAGTATAAACAAAATTATATGTCTGATCTATGACAGTGCATTATGGACTAAGTGTATTAAGCTTTAATAGGGAAAAATGGTCCACTTTATACCAAAATCTAACTGTCAATGCCATCTTTTGTCATCTGTATGCAACTGACAGAATACTTAACTGACTCAACGTGGCGTTCACATCTTTCGTTGAAAATCCAGGTGCGGCTAAGGAGGTGTACAAAGTGTGGCAGGGTTAAAATGATCAATGGGAAATGCAACCCTTCCCTCCTGATAATGAGATCCCCACAACAGCAATCTATGTATATTTTCTTTTATGTGATCATCCTGTATTAATTGTACATATATGATTTTACCCCTTGTTGGACCCCTGCATATATGATAGGTAAAAAATTGTTATCTGATCTAATCGTATATTCAAGAGAAGAGTGTATCATTTTAAATTAAATTCATAATGCACTTTGCCGTTTTCGTTCCAAATATAGAATTACTTGTGTAATAGAAAAAATCAAATGCAATACTTTATGTCTGATGTTTCTGTGTATTGAAATATATGATTCGATTGACCTGGGCTTCACACGAGGCGAACACGCTAACCATTACACCACCGATGCGGTTTTTAATGACATGAAGCATGTTTTAAGGCGAATTTTCTCCAAATTCATGATAACATTTGATAAATAAATTATAACTGAATGCTCGACTCGTGGTTTTAGCCTTTAGAGCGATGTACTTGGTAGTGGCATTAAACATTCATAGCCCTCAACTGAGAAAAGTTAGAAAATACAAAAGAGGTGAATTAAGTATAATATGTTTATTTGTTTGATGGTGTTTAGTGCCATTTTCAACAATATTTCAGCTATATCGTGGTGGTCAGTTTTATTGGTGCCACCAATGGTGGAGGAAACCGGAGGATTCGGGAAAAGCACCGAAGCTTGAGCAACAGACCCACACAACACTTCGTGGGTACTTCGAAATTAACTGAGTCATAGTTGACAGCATGAAGAGTTTGAAGATACAAAAGGGGTAACCAGCTCACTTTCCTGACTTAGTACAGGTACTTCAGTAAAACGTTACGGGGATAAACTAGTTGGATTATAACTTGCCATTGTCTTAAGAAATACCAAAATAGCCACATCTCCCCTGAATTGTAGATCGAAAAAACCCATAATATACTAAACAGGTAGCATGTACATCGTACTTGATAAATTCGCAATTAATATTTGGAATGTACAATACCGACTTCCGCCCAACATGAAAACAGGACAGATTGATGTACTTGATAAATCACCCCACCCCTCTCCCCAACGTATGAAAAATAGAAATAGTTTATGGGATTTAAATACGTACTAACTGCATTACATGTAAACTGCATGATGTTGTTTGATAAAGACCGTTAACTAGAACAGGAACAAATGAACACCTGAATGAAACAGTGTTGTAATTAAAGATCATGTATGTGATATAGAAGTTTCAAAGAATTTCAATGGTTATTATAAATGAGGTTGAAACAAGTCACATTTTGATATCAATTCGGTTGTATTTCACTTTGACTATTTCAATTACGGAAGACGAACCGCAACCAGGAAAAAATGAACACCTGAATGAAATAGTGTTGTAATTATATATCATGTCCTTGATGTACAACACTGAAAAATATTATTATTATACATTTTATATCCTAATTTTTTATAACCTGACGATGTGCACGCCATGGCGTGACAACGTACATGCAGCTACGCCTCTGCGATTTCTTGATAATACCAGAGAGGCAACTCGTCTGTAACAATTTTGTAACATTTTATTGAACAGACATTAAATATTTATTACAACGACATTAACAAAGAATATCCTTTTTTCATCTCAAAATTATTTTTTTTGCCGTACCAGCCAGAAAAAGTCGTACGGTAGGAACCGTTCCAACCGTACCGGGTGCTACGGCAGTGAGTATGTAGACTTAGGAGTGATAGTATTTACTAGCGTTGAATATAACGCATACATGTTGCAATCGTAGCGTATTTTCCGGAAATTCAAAAACGTAACGCCACCCGTTCACGTTCGTTTTTTTATTTCGTTATTATAATGAAGTAAACAAATCCACGTTTGTAACAAAATGCAAAGACTTGTTGATTCGTATTTTGCAAAGAAAGATCCAGCAGAAAAAAATATCAGTTAGGTAGTAGAAGTGACACTAATGACAAACAGGCAAATGCTGCAAGTGCGTCCGGGACAGATTACAGGAGAGTCGACACATTGGCCAAGGTGACATGCTTTGACCCTCCGTACCCAGATATATATGAGTGCATGACAGACGGTGCTATCACTAGTAGTGCAGTGAAAAGGAGACTTTTAACAGAAGAATGGAAAAAAGTTAACAAATTTACTTTCCCGTCAAGGTGACTAATGCATGCATATCTGTATTTCAACTGATACATTTTTGTTTTTTTTTTGTATTAAAAAAAAAGAAATATTAGAGAAAAGAAAATTATATGGCAGTCAGACTGCTCAAATCAGACTATAAATCTTTATAAAGGTTGGTTATTAAATTATAATACGTTCATCATTAGGGAGCAAGCCACAACAATTTGATTTTTAGGAGGGGGGTGCGTCTTGGATTTCTTCCCCTTGCATTCTACATTATACCACTCCTTAAATCCCTATCCTTTTCATATAACAGCAACCAAAAAGAATAGACTTACCCCCCCCCCCCTCACCCGTGATGAACACCATATCTGGAAATATTATGAGTATGTATTGTAATGGTTATAATTAGCGTGCTCACCTCGCCCTCGAGTGTGGTATTATGCGGGTTCGTACCCCGGTCGGGTCAAACAAAAGACTTCAACTTGAAAATTAGTAAAAATAGCTTTTTCTCCGCTACACCCGCGACTCAGCGTGTTGGTGTAGTACAAACACATGACATTCATATCTGATTCCGGGTTCACGTCCTCCTGAATATACATCCGTCCACCATAATTTGACTGTGCATGATCACCCCTGGTAAGCTGAGTTCGACATAATTTTGGTATTGGCCGGTTGAAGCGTGAAAAGCAAACTTGAAATCATAAACCGGACAAATCCATTTTTATGAACCCTCAACCGGCCAATACCAAAATTACTCGAAGTCGAACTCCGATAAGGTTTTGGTAAAGGTATTTTCCTTTGTACTGTTTTGATGTTTGAGTAAGAGTAAATCGCTTTGCAATCACATTATGTTTACTTTTGTGCTACGCTTACAATAGTGGAGGGGGAGTATGTTTTTTGTCCGTGCGTCTGTTCATTTGCCCGTCTGTCCTAAGTTTTTTTTATGAAAATAGTTGAGTTTAAGTTGTTGTCACATGAACTTGAAAATTGCATGTAGTACACATGTTCCTTATAATGTGGTCTTTCTAATTTTCCTATATTCATGGTTCACTAAAAATTGAAAATGATAGTGCTAGAGTGGTATCAGTGCACTGTGGAAGCATTTGCTTGTTTAAGTTTATAACTTGGTTTCTAGTTTTAACAAAAATACAGACCATTTTGACTAATCAAAACAAACCTAGAATGCTGAAAAGTCGTCAGCTTCAGGGGGCTCCACCACACTGACCCCCCCCAGTGCCAGCCCTGGACCTGCTGGGGGGCTTTATACAGCCCCCAGACCCCCTCGCCTACTCTTCGTTCGCCCGCTGGCTACGCCGATGGCACGGGAGTATAAACCAAATTATATGTATGGTTTATTATAGTATTATGTGCACTAAGTGTCTTAAGCTGTCATACACTGAGCTGGACGGGACTATAAACCAAATTATATGTCTGATCTATGACAGTGCATTATGGACTAAGTGTCTTAAGCTTTAATAGGGAAAAATGGTCCACTTTATACCAAAATCTAACTGTCAATGCCATCTTTTGTCATCTGTAAGCAACTGACAGAATACTTAACTGACTTAACTGGCGTTCACATCTTTCGTTGAAAATCCAGGTGCGGCTAAGGACGTGTACAAAATGTGGCAGGGTTAAAACGATCAATGGGAAATTCAACCCTTCCCTCTTGATAATGAGATCCCCACAACAGCAATATATTTATATTTTCTTTTATTTGATCATCCTGTATTAATTGTACATATATGATTTTACCCCTTGTTGGACCCCTGCATAAATGATAGGTAAAAAATTGTTATCTGATCTAATCGTATATTCAAGAGAAGAGTGTATCATTTAAATTAAATTCATAATGCACTTTGCCGTTTTCGTTCCAAATATAGAATTACTTGTGTAATAGAAAAAAAATCAAATGCAATACTTTATGTCTGATGTTTCTGTGTATTGAAATATATTATTCGATTGACCTGGGCTTCACACGAGGCGAGCACGCTAACCATTACACCACCGATGCGGTTTTTAATGACATGAAGCATGTTTTAAGGCGAATTTTCTCCAAATTCATGATAACAATTTGATAAATAAATTATAACTGAATGCTCGACTCGTGGTTTTAGCCTTTAGAGCGATGTACTCGGTAGTGGCATTAAACATTCATAGCCCTCAACTGAGAAAAGTTAGAAAATACAAAAGAGGTGAATTAAGTATAATATGTTTATTTGTTTGATGGTGTTTAGTGCCATTTTCAACAATATTTCAGCTATATCGTGGTGGTCAGTTTTATTGGTGCCACCAATGGTGGAGGAAACCGGAGGATTCGGGAAAAGCACCGAAGCTTGAGCAACAGACCCACACAATACTTCGTGGGTACTTCGAAATTAACTGAGTCATAGTTGACAGCAGGAAGAGTTTGAAGATACAAAAGGGGTAACCAGAATCAATAAATGGAAGAAGAGCAGACAACACAATAGTCAAAAGAAAAAGTACAAAAGGACAAACAATGATCTACAAAACATACACATAAAACTAAAGATCGAGTAACACTTCATTAAACTATTTTTAATGTAAAGTTACAATGTTTCTATTCATAGATGAAGATTGCTATTTTTGCCTTTTTAATGGTCGTCGTGTTGACGCTTGTTGAAAGTCAACGTCAGCCATTTGGTGGATTTGGTGGATATGGTGGGGGTATTGTGAAAACAGACACTGTAGATGGGTTGAGACTGAAAAGGGATTTAAATAATAAATTGGTACAGCGAGATCTCGGTAACGGACAAAGAAGATATATTAGAGATGTCAACAAGGAACAGTTTGCGCACATGTTAAATGAAAGAGTACCTGCAGCGAGAGTGGCAAGAAATGCACAGACCTTGAAGAACGTCCACGAAAGAATGTTTGCTGAAACAGAAGATGCGGGTAAATCATTAAAAATCAATGTAATCGTCACATAGTTAAACATGAGCGTTTCTCATATGGTTAAGCATAGGCGTTTCTTACTCTCTTATTATTATACAAGGGATTAAATCTGTTCTGTTATTACAAATATGAAACCTATCTAAACCGAACCTCCTGGGACTAGCTTTTGGATTCGGAATAGACGCTGTTCGGTTTATACAGGTTGAAATAATTGAGAGTTCTGACAATGTTACTTGTAAAGTTCGCTTTATGCAGTGGTCGGTATAGTCAGGTTTCACTGTAGTTTGCAAGAGGCTTAAATGACAATCTATTTTAAGTATTATATATACCATGGATGTTACGAATTAACTTTTTTAAACCAACGCATCCGAAGGATGAGTTGGTTTAAATAAGTTCATGAGTAAGATCCATGGTATATATGGTTTGTAACAGAAATTACATGATTGACAGATTTATGACGTCAAAATCATGGAATAACAGATCATATGACGTCAAAATCATGGAATAAGATCAATATCGTCATGTTAGACCATGGTTTGTAAAAGTTCACTATTTTAAAGTTTATTACTGCATAAAAACATCAAAGGAAAAATGCGTATTTATGTTACAATTAGATTTATGCTGTATCTATTTTGTCGATATACAAACATCTAATTGCATCCTCTATGAGATCACTGTAGTTAACCTGTGACTCATATATAACCATCCAATCATATTTATGATAGTAAAATTATATTGATCAATCAGAAAACAGCTCTCAGCTTATGTTCGGTTTAACTATAAAATACACAAAGTGACTACCACCAGAAAAACTAAATGCACATTTCAGTTTGGACAAATGAAAGCATAAAATTTCCTAAATAATGTAATTATTAAATTTGCCAAATTGGCGATTAGAATATTGGTTCAAAGTTAATTGTTGTTTCCTTATTATGTCTAATAATATAAATGTGCCTATCTTATATTTAGGTTTTGATAGAAACCATCGGCTGTTTTCAATAGAACTGACATTATAAATCTTATGATATCTTTAATATCACTATCAATATAAACAAATGTAATAAGAATGTATGATTACTTCATTATCGGGGCTTTTTGTTTGGGGAGCTGTGAGTGATTTTTGTCAGGTGGCTTTTGTCCTGTTACCATCTGATAAATTCTGTATCATGAAGATTAAATATATAAATCTGACCACCACTATATAGCTGAAATATTGTTGAAAATGGCGTTAAACACCCTAACCCTGACCCTTTTTATGGAACTAGGTGTTGATTAGGGATTTTCAGTTTAAAAGTTATTTACAATTGAACTGTCTGAAATAGATTCGAAATTTGATCGACTGCATTATAATCTTGTAATTCAACTTTCCACCTAAGGTGAACGCTTTTCGGATTCATAATTTTAAAAGACAGTTAGGTGTTTTCTGGCTAAATTTTCATATAATCCTTGGACCTCGTGAAATAGTATTTAAAAAAAAATTTATTTTATTTGCTTTATATAATTCAATACTTTCTCTATAATTTCGACTCTAGATTCCTTTCCAAATCAACCAAATTCCCATAGTGTTAGATGCATATCTTTCATGTTGAAATTTATTATAAAATATTAATATTATGAAAAGAAAGTGCAAACAGTGATGGGCAAGACGAGTTTGAAGATATCAAAGGAATAATCAGAATCCATATATCGAAGAAGAACAGAAAACGCAATGGCCAAAATAAAAATACAAAAGGACAAACAACGAACTACAAAGAATACACAAATTCCACCATTATCATCAAAAAGAACAATCACCTCCCACCGACAAACACACACGCACACACAAGTTGTAAATCTATGTATATGTTTTAAAAGTTGCAGATTCGAAACGTTTTATAATATCTCGTTCACTTTTTTATATCTTAGGTATGCCTTGACTTTGATGATAGGATAAAGAACCACATATGGATTGAAAGACAAAGAACAACCACCAAACATCATTACTTGGTGATGCACTAAATTGATCTGACATTTTTGTTGGTCTATTTTATAATCCAGTCATACATAGCTTAAAACTCTATTTTTTCTAATTAAAACTATATTTTTTCTAATTTAAAACTACATTTTTCTAATTTAAAACTATATTTTTCTAATTTAAAACTATATTTTTCTAATTTAAAACTATATTTTTCTAATTTAAATATATATTTTTCTAATAACCATTTTTGGTATGTACTTCATATAGACCATTTCCACATTTTCGACTTCTAGAATTATACATGTACATATCACAGGAGTTATTTCCCCTTAATGTGGACAATCTAAAGGTCTATGAAAATTACATAATTCCTTCGATAATCTATTGACAATTTAAATGCCATGTTGTAACAACTTGTGAATTTTCTCTTTGCTATAAAAATAGCCTCGTTTTAAACAAGTTTTAAATATCCACAAATTAGTAGAACAATATATTGAAAGTCATTACTCTTGTTAGATCTGTTACCACAAATTAGTAGAAAATTATATTGAAAGTCATTACTCTTGCTAGATCGGTTACCATTTTGTCCATCGGAAGGGATATAACTCGTGTAAAAATATTAAAAAAAATATTGTACTCACTTTGTATTTTATAATATCTCACATATTTCTCTTATTTGCTATTTATTATTAAACAGAAAGCAGCAATTTCTTTTGTATGGTTGTATAATTTACTTGGTCAATCAATGCCTATAACCACAGTTAAAGATAACTCGATTCGAAGAATGTCTAGGTGTACTCGATGCAATTTTTTTGTGACAAACATTTGTCAGCGACTTGTTGTCGATGGTTTGTTCATCAATAAAAGCTATTGGCCACGGTGTAGAACAGGGCAGGTATGGGGATTTGCGTAAGAGCTAAAAGTGTTGACTTTTGTAGAGGCTACAATACTCCTTCTCTTTACCAAAATCTACAATAGAGGTCTTTAACGTACAGAGAGCATGATATTCTCCAAAAATGCTACCCACTATATATGGTTCATGTCTGACTTGCCATGTTATAACGTGACAACCCCCTCTCTCAAATGGTCATATTCGCCACTTTGGTCATGCTAGCAATTCAGGGTTAACCAGTACCCATACCATGGAAGACGTGCAACGTTAGATTAATACATGTTTTTCCACAAAATGTCAACGTTAATGACAAATGTTTGTATTCTATTCAGTCCTGTCTTACAAAAACTTAATTCTGACAAGAAGGAACAGTACACTACATCTTATTACACATGTTCAGGACAAGTTCGTCCAGAACGTCTTGTTTGATACAGTTGCTAACTGTTGTATTTGACGCCATATTTCCGGTCCTTTTCTCATTCATGACTTATCAACGGGTTTGTAAGTAGATTAACACGACGTGTGCCACTAGTGGAATAGGAGCTGCCTACCCTTCCGGAGCACCTGAGTTGACCCCCGGTTTTCAGTGGGGTTGGTGTTACTCGATATTTAGCTTGATGTGTATTTTCGTAGATCGCTGTTTGTCATGTTGTACTTTTTCTTTTGGCCATTGTGTTGTCTGTTCTTCTTCGATATACGGATTCTGATTACCCCTTTGGTATCTTCGAACTCCTTGTACAGCTATTATTGATAGAAAAAAATAACAACAAACAGAACACCAGAACATTACCAAAATCATATAAATGGAGACAAAATCGATACCCTGAACACGCATATATAGGTAGCCGACTACTTGCCGAGCTTGGTACAAACACTGTCATTAAAAGGTGGCAGGATTAATTAAACATAGAACACCGAATGGACAATCCACCGACACTAGCAACATTGGGCACACAAGACATATAGCGAAGACAAACAAAACACAAAATAACACAGAAAAATAAAACACAAAATAACACAGAAAAATAAAACGATGAGCAACATGGATCCCACAAAGAACCGCGGGAGAACTCAGGTGCTCGCGAAGAGTAAGCAGACTATTCTTCCTAAAAGACATCCGCCGCATTGCACACATATATATAGCTAAGAAGAGTTTGAAGATACCAAAAGGGTAATCAGAATCCGTAAATTGAAGAAAAACAGACAACACAATAGCCAAAAGAAAAAAAAGTACAAAAAGACAAACAACCATCTACAAAACATACACATAAAATTAAAGATCTAGTAACACGAACCCCACTAAAAACTAGGGGTGAACGCAGGTGCTCCAGAAGGGTAAGCAGTTCCTGCTCCACTTGTGGCACACGTCGTGTTGATCTAGTTACAAAACCGGTGATAAGTCATGAATGATAAAATGACCGGAAGTATTTATGACCAGTGGAATATATCTGTGGTAAAACTCTTGTCGATGATACAGGAAATTTGAGGAAAAGTATGGTTTCGTTAAATGTTCTCATATAAGGGAAAACATTTACCCACTCTATCATAACAACCATGGAAATCATCTTGTAGTCACCTCAACTATGTATAATAAGTACTAGAAAATTGTATAGAATTATTACACAAAAATGTATTTTAAATTTTCTTCACCATCACATTTAAATATTAAATATAAATTATTGCTTTTTTACTTAAAAATGTGACACACATTATATACACTCCGACAAAAGTTAAGCACCACCCTATATTTTTATCAATATATTTTTTTACATCAATACTGTTAAAACAATAAAATATATATCACCATTTTTCTTACACTTCTTAAAAGACTACACCAAGGGCTCTAAAATTACCAATCTACGAAGTATTTATCTTCCTGAAAGACGTGATTATGACGTGGCAAAAATGGGGTTCAAAACTGGCGCTGGAAAAACATAAAACCAGTTTGTCTTTGATGGAAGTTTTTAATATTGCATTAAAATGCAGAGTCTTCAGATTTTAAGAACTTTTAAATGCATCTATTGTGCGTATGTGTAAGGCATAAATATCAATAACGAGTATATCCACCGCGTTTATTGTGACGTTCTGTAACACGCCTCGTCATGCTTCGCACAAGACGCCTAAGCCGTTCTTGGGGGAACTGTTGCCACTCCTGTAAGATAGCAGTTCTTAATTCGTCAAAATTTTGACATTTTGGATTGCTTTGGTTAATTTTTCTGCCAATAAAGACCCATACATGCTCTATAGGGTTCATGTCTTGTGACATCGCAGGCCATGGAATTGTCTGAACAGCCTCTTGCTGTAAAATATGTTGTACAATTCGGGCTCTATGTGGCCTAGCGTTGTCGTCCATGAACATTGGCCTGTCAGCCAACGCTGTCAGATTACTATAAAGAGCGAGCAAGTCCAACTTACCGTCAAAGGAAAAACAACCCCAGACAGTTACACCCCCTACTCCCAAAAGAAGTTGTGCCCAAAATGTGGTTGTCCTGAAATGAAGTGTTTCGTTGGCGCCAAACCCTTGAACGACCGTCGGTATGGCGTAGCAAAAAACGACTTTCATCAGACTAGTGGACCCGTCTCCATGTGCGAATAGTCCATCCCAAATGATCATGTGACCAGTCAAATCGAGCATGGCGATGCCGTAATGTCAACTGTGGACGTCTTATGGGTCGTCGCGCTCGCATTCCCTGATGGTGGAAACCTCTCATTACAGTGCGTGTGCTCATGTGGCCTCCAAGTGCTATCTTACCACGAAGTGCACCAGCTGTGTTGAACGGCCGTTGCCGCGCCCGTCTGGATATGAGCCGGTCCTCTCTCGGTGTCGTTTTGCGAGGTCTACCTGCACGTGGACGGTCAGTAACATTCCCCGTTTGACGAAAACGCTGCATCAGTCGTACAATGATGGAGTGGTTAACCCTGAAGTGATCTGCCACCCTTCTAAGGCTAAAACCACCGTTATGCATGCCAACAGCTTGCCACCTTTCTGGTATGGTTAATTTTCGCCGCAGCATACCAAACCATTAGAAAATGAAACTTAAAACTCTACACAAAAAAATCAGCTTTCGTTCGCAAACACAAATGTTGAAAAGTACACGTGGCACTTTACACACCCTGCCATATACACATAAATAAAAATCGATCAATAACCTGTTTCACAGGTAAGTAAGTACGTGTATGTGTGCATAGGTAGAGAAAACAGGAAACCGATTTGAAATAAGTTAATTATTAGAAAAGATATTATTGAAACAAGTCAAGTGGTGCTTAACTTTTGCCGGACTGTATAATTAAACTGTGACTTTTTCACAAATTATAATTGTGACTTTTTCACAAATTATAATTGTTACCTTTTTTCCTGTGACTTTTTTTCTTGTGACTTTTTTCCTGTGACTTATTTTCCTATCAAATTTGTGACTTTTTATCCTGTGAATTTCTTTCCGTTATCTATTGAAAACAAAAGCAC
Source organism: Gigantidas platifrons (assembly GCA_002080005.1). Lineage (NCBI taxonomy): Eukaryota > Metazoa > Mollusca > Bivalvia > Mytilida > Modiolidae > Gigantidas > Gigantidas platifrons. The sequence goes on along the minus strand of MJUT01052753.1, from coordinate 11,607 downwards.
GGTCTATAGTGAGGCTAATATATCAAATATCTAAAGTACTTTTCGAGATATGGCCATTTTATATATTAGCCTCACTATAGACCGTGCTTTTGTTTTCAATTGATTTTTCATTCTTTTTCTTGGTCTTCAACAAAGTAGCATACCACACTCTCACAATCTACAACTTTCTTACTGTTTGACTTAGGCTACTGATATTTTGCACGTCTATTCATCAACTTATTTGAAATCATATATACATGTAATGTTTTCATATAATTTATTTAAAGTGTACATAAATTTATAGTCCGTTTGACTTCTATTAAACCTATAGGAAAAAATTCTAAAGAATCCAGTTTTCAAATCAATAATTTTATTTCTAGATGTATATTAATATATGATATATACGAACTCTGAAAATTAATTTCCAAATTTATGGTCAATTATTAAAAAAGTTATGCATTAGGTCTCTATGTTAATTATATTTTCTGAAGTGTAAAATCTGGCTGGAGTGAGTACAAATAACAGACTGTACCATGTACCTTAATGGTTAGTTGATGAGTATCCTTTTAATATTTAAATATCCCATGTCACATGGTGTAATGAAATATACATTGAAAGCTGAAGCACATGTCTGTTATTTTGGTTTGATGGTTGGGCTCTTACACTATTTGTACTCACTCCATGCACATTTTTATTCTTCAGAAAATATAATTAACATAGAGACCTAATGGGTAACTTTTTTAATAATGGACAAAATTTGTTTTAATTAATTGTCAGAGTTCGTATACATCATATCTAGAAAACAAATTGTGGATTTGAAAACTGGATTTTTAAGAATTTTTTTCTCTAGGTTCTTGGTTTATAGAAATCAAACGGACTATAATATATGTGTGTAACATAAAATATATAATACACTACATAGGTATTGTTTTTGCTTTCTCTGCTAATAGGGAAGTTTTCGGTGATCCCTTTCGGTGACAAACTTGTAAACAATTCCATTATTACAATGATTACAGTGATGATTGTATACAATATTGTAGTGATTATAAATATTTAGGCCTTGTTTTAAATGAGTTTTTAGACTATACTATTACAGCTAAATCTGAAGCATTATCAGCTAATAGAGCGTTAGGCTTAGTTATAGCTAAATGTAAAATGTTAGGTGGTGTATCACATGGTGTTTTTAGGAAATTATATGACCGTATGGTAAGCTCTATTGTTGAGTATGGTGCAAGTATCTGGGGAACCAGAAATTACTCTGGCATCAATGCTATACAAAATAAAGCATGCCGTTTTTTGCTGGGGGTAGGCAAATACACACCTAACAATGCTGTTTCATGTGATATGGGCTGGGAACCTATTTTTAGCAAACAGTGGAAAGCTGTAATTAATTTATGGTGTAGATTAAACAATATGAGTTCGGATCGACTGAATAGAAAAGTGTTTGTTTGGGCTGACTGTATTAGTATAAGTAATAAATGTGTACAAAATTGGAATTTTAAAATAAAGAAAACCTTCTGTGAGCTTAATGTTGGTCATTTTGGTGATATTGTTGATTCTTTGGATACACGTTTTGTTGTTAATACCGTTTTAGCTAAGTGTGTCTGAGTGTTTTCTCAATAAACTGTTACTAATTATACTAAAATGTTATTTGTACATGTAAGTAAATGGCGCGACAGTTTGAATGCTGACATTTCTAGATCTGGTAGGGGTGGGAATAAACTACGTACTTATAGATTATTTAAAGATAGATTTGAGACGGAATATTATTGTAAAATCCCTCTCCCTTTTACTCACAGAAGTTCTTTCGCTAAATTCCGATGTGGAATAGCTCCCCTTAAAGGTAAAAGGTAAAAGGTAAAATATATTTAGGTTTAAAAATTTCAACATCATACACAAGTGATTAAAAATTTCTCGTTAAGTTAAAAATAAAACATAAAACTGCCATCTTTAACTGAAACTTCAATCCACCAATTGTAGCTGCTGAGAACTTTCTCACCAAGGATAGCCCATGAAAGCCATTCAGCTTATTTCCAATGGGGTCCTTTATAAGTATCAGCTTAAAGTTCAAGTGGACATTAAAAGATCAACATGAGCGGGTAGAGGGATTACTTAATATTAAAATAAGTACATTATCTATGAAAATATATATGTATATATAATTGTCATTATTATGATATGACACGTCTTTCCCGTTCTTCACTGGTATGTATCAGATGGCACTTCACTTCTTTTTTAAATCTTTGCAAATCATTGATGGATTTGATCGAATTGGGTAGAGAATTCCAATCATGGATTCCATTGTAGTAAAATGTTGTTGATTTGATGCCTTTAATTTTTGGTGTAACATAATTAATCTGACTTGATCTAGTATTATGGGCATGATGTTCATTAATTTTGATGAAATTATTTTTCAAATAAGAAGGGCATGTATCATAATAGATTTTATGAGCATGATTCAATCGAAGCTGTTTTACTCTGTTTTC
>MJUT01052748.1:118097-132675 GCA_002080005.1 Gigantidas platifrons | reverse complement strand
ACAACCCATAACCCTATATCTCTGTAGAATACACCAGACATACATAATATAATATAATCATGGATAACTAGTTTAGTATGCACATTGCGTTTCTGGAATACCCTGTATCGATTACTCTCAAAATAAAAAATAAATCGGAAAAATATAAGTGATTTTCATGGAACTTGGCATGGAAGAAGACCTGCTTTAAATGTAAATAAGTCTGGTAAAACATATGATTTTAGAATCAAAGCCGGGAATACCGTAAATTGGGATATTTTGGCGTGAGGATATTTTAACTGTTTTCTGTCAAAATGTGGATGTTTAATTTTGGTGTGTTTGATTTTTAGTGCTTTCCAAAAGATGATTGTTTTATTTTGGTGCTTTTCAAATGGTTAGAAAAAAATAAATGTTCATGACCAATTTTTTTTTTTTATTATCGTAGATCATAAACTTGAAGTCAAATACTACCGGTATCTCACCAGAAGTTTGTTTAAAAAAGTAACTAAGAAATTGGATACGAGTGACATACAAATACTTTTTCCGGATGGCATTATCTGTGGATGAAAATTAATAAATAGTGATAAAATATTTATTAGCTAAGATGATAAGATGAACTTTAAAGCAACATTTCTTTACCATAGCGATACTGTTATCAAACCACTGATCTGTAATGGTCTACCTGCATTAACGTTTGTCAATAGGTGTTTTTACAACAGATGTGAAATCCGTCTCATGTTTATATAGCAATTTATTACATACTTAGCTAAAATAAAGGCATTTTTGTATGACCAATATGACCGGAAGTAAACTGTCCATATTTTCACACCCCGGGAAAATAACCGGTTATTGTATTACTACAAGATTATTTCCATATCGAGGCCCATATTGACTTCGTCTCAGGCCAATATGGGTATTTCCTTTCTAGATGTCGGAAGTATGTATTAATCTGTATTTATTTGACGGACGACTGCCGGTATACTAATCATACAATAAAAATGTCAATGATTAAGACCCTAGAGCTAAATTGACATTTAACATTTAGTTTCTTGTGAAAATTATTATACACTTACACCCCAGGTCTATTGTTAAACCATACACTTTCTATCTCTGAAACTGCATACTATGAATTACTTCATTGTTATTAGAACAATAGCCTGTGTTCACAGGGTGTGACGACAGGGGTTTCTGGAAACCCTTGTCTTCACACCCTATGAGCACGGCCTATTGTGCCTACAACAATGAAGTAATTAATTACCACTCAGCTGAAGATATAAACACGAAAACTGGATCTTGAAAAACTGAAAAAGAAAACATGAAGATTTGATTAAAGAAGCATAGTACAAATCTTGTTAATGAATTATAGTCTAAAACATCCAAGGAATTGTTAAAAAGGAAAAACTAAATTATAATAAATAATTGAGAAAAAAAAACTTGGCGGGGCAAGTACTGTAAAAAGAAAACACATTAAATGTCGGCACTCTTTTAAAAGTTTATCCATTGGTGGATCCGGTAGGGAGGATTTCGGAGAAGGGGGGTCCCCATTTTTCTCGAAAAATTTGTTAAAATTATATTAAAATTGTGAAAAATTAGACTGTAATCACATTTTTTTTTTATTCTGAAACCCCTTTTTCAATTGTCTGAATCCAAGTCTGTTTTCCGTGGTAAAAAAAAACATTGACATGTTAAATGCGCACTTAAAAATTTAAAAAGTTTATGGGTCGAAAAATACTTTGTAATATTCAATATATTTTCTTACTTACTTTATTTGGCTGTTCTGAGTAATATTTGTGACAATATGGTTTTTTGGTTAATATCCATTTTCTACAAAAAGTTCAGTTCAATATAACACGTCTATCATTCCTAAAGATCATGTTGTAAAAGAATATTGAATAACTAGTATTCAGCAATATCTTTCATTATTAACCAATCAATCTGTTTAATCCTTAAATACAACTCAGACTTTCAATCTATCTTTAAAGAAGGGGTACCCAATGGGGAAACCACAAAAATGTATTGTTTTATGGAATTAAATGTTTCTGTATTTATTGTTTTTGTTTTCTATGACACTCTGTAATGAATAGTTCGTGTATTTAGAATAACCTGGGGAGTAAGTTAGTTATGCACTTCGGTATACGGTGTTTCTGGATTAGAAACCCCTCGGGCCTCCGGCCCTCACAGTTTCTAATACAGAAACACCTATACCTCAGTGTATAACTATTACATATTGTTAAATTGACCCTGATTTCTACTCACAACTTTTGGAGGAAACATAAATACTTGAGTTGTGAATACTATTGATAATTTTAAGATTGATTAGTTTGAGCAAGATAAATATCGTACTAGAACTTTTATAAAATATTGGTATTTTTTATTTTAGCTGAAGTTATTTTTTTGCGTGTTTAATTTTGGTACTGTTCAAGAGAGGCACCAAATAAACCAAAATAAAACTATGGCCAAGATATCCCAATTTACGGTATTCAAATTGTCCAGTATCATCTAGAATGCTTCCTTCACTTCATTTAATCCCATGGTTTAAGTGAGAGAATGGTACCAATCAAAATCTTTCATTACAAAAGTGAGTTGTTATGGTCATGATTGTATGATAGTTATGAGTTCAAATCCCTTTCATGGCGAAGTTTACTCGATGCAATATTATGTGATAAAGTTTGTTAATGATTTGCGACAGATTGGTGGTTTCCTCCACCAATAAAACTGACTGCCACGATATAACTGAAATATTGTTGAAAGTGGCGTTAAACATAATAATCAAATCAACCTAAAAGCATTAACCCTATGCAAAACTTTAATTTCACTACAGTCGTGACTACTTTTTCGTGTAGGTATATATATTACAATATTGGCAGTGTAAATGTAACAACTATAACGTATCTGTTTTTGATTGTGTAGGGTACAGATGTGGCACTTGCTATTACTGACACAGTCATGGCGTGTGGTGGTAGCAGACGTTGTGGTGTATGTGGTGTTCTTTACAGCATCATCAGGTATGTTACCGCAGCTTTGTTCTCTTTCCGAAAAACTTTCACCGGACTTAATTATGAGTAGCATGCCATATAAGAATCCAGAACTGCTTACAATTTGTGAGCACATGGGTTCATCAAAGGTTGAATGTCATGTTGAGACATTATGTTCTAGTTCTTGTCTAGCAACAGAAGAGTTTGAAGATATCAAAGGGGTAACCAGAATCCGTATATCGAAGAAGAACAGACAACACAATGGCCGAAAGAAAAAGTACAAAATTACAAACAACGATCTACAAAAATATACATATAAAACTTAAGATCGAGTAACACTAAGCCCACTAAGCATTGGGGGTGAACTCAGGGGCACCGGAAGGGTAGGCAGTTCCTGCTCCACTAATGACACCTGTCGTGTTAATCTAGTTACAAATCTGTGATAAGTCATGAATGAGGAAAGGACCGGGAAATGTTTACGACAGCTAATTATCTCTGCTCGTATGTTCTAATGTACAAAATATTCATTATATCCATTATATCTTATTCTCCTTGTTACAATTAAATAAAATGTTGGTCATACACCCATCTATTTTGAACTCCTTGCTTATTTATTTCCAGTTCTCATCACAATAGCTGCTTGATAAAACTCACTACAAGTTAAATAACAATATACAGAGCAAATAACTTTTGGTCGCTCGGTTGAAGCATTTAAGACTGCTGTCTTCTATATTAAACACTAATCTATAAAACCTGTAAATAGGTTTAACCCCTTCAATTGATCACATGTCCAACTTCTGATATAATTTTCAACTTGTTGAAGGCGGTCAGTGGTTGGTAGAAGAAGTAAAAATGAAACTTTTCAATATTTTACACAGATGTTTGATGGATTTGGATAAGAAGTGTAAACCACCTGATTTGAGACGTCGTCGTCGTGGTATCAGTTCTGATGTAGTAAACAATGTGATAGTTACCACCATGTTTTTCCAGAATTAACATTACGTTATATGACAAATACTCTGAATCAGATTTTTTTTTTCCTCCACCAAAATCAGAATATTTTTTTCAGCAACATTGGGAATCAGAGTATTTTTTTAGAAAAAAAGCATAACCCCCCCCCCCCCCCCNCCCCCCTTGAAGTTAAATGGTCCGTCCCTTATAAGAATCCAGAACTGCTTACAATTCATGAGGACACGGAGTCATCAAAGGTGGCCTCCTGTAAGGTTGAATGTCACGTTGAGACATTAAATGTTCTAGTTTTCATCTAGCAACAGAAGAGTTTGAAGATACCAAAGGGCTAACCAGATTCTGTATATCGAAGAAGAACAGACAACACAATGGCCAAAAGATAAAGTACAAAAGGACAAACAATGATGTACAAAAATATACATATTGGATTAAAGATCGAGTAACATGAACCCCGCTAAAAAGCGGGGTTGAACTCATGTGCTCCGGAAGGGTAGGCAGTTCCTGCTCCACTAATGACACCCGTCGTATTAATCTAGTTACAAACCTGTGATAAGTCATGAATGAGGAAAGGACTAGGAAGTGTTTATGACAGCTAATTACCTCTGCTCGTATGTTCTAATGTACAAAATACTTTTCATTATATCTTGATTATTCTCCTTGTTATACCCCCTGCAAACGTAGTTTGGGGGGGGGGTGTTAAATAGGAATTGGGCTGTCTGTCTGTCCGTCCGTCCGTCTGTGTCTGTCTGTCCAGACCAACTTTCAAATCCTTTGTCCGATTTCCACCAAACTATGTGGAATTTAAGATCATGATGTGTGAACTTTGCAGTATAAAGGATTTTATTGTCCATTGAGTTTTACCCCTGTTATGCCTCTTTGAACTTTTTGAGACAATTCAGTATGAACTTTGTCGTTGCAAATTCTCCTACATGATTAATCAGAAGTTCATGAAACTTTGTACATTTGAAGATCCTAATATGAAGATGTGCACATTAGTAGCATATCCTGGTCCATTGAATTTTTCTAGAGTTACAAAACAATGTATGCCCAAAACTATGCACTTGTATATCCTTAGATTCTAATGTGCAGTTATGCACATTCAAACATAGAAATTCAAGTTTTCGTCACAGGAGATTTCAATATTATCAACATTCTCAAGAAAGCCAGCATTACAAACAAGTGTCTTCAGCTTATGAACTACTATGGATTTCAACAAATTATCAAATTATCCACCCATAGAAGATGAGGCCTTTTAGATCATTTTTATGCTAATATTGGATCTGAAAGTACTGATATCACATTCAACACTATTCCAACTTACTACAGTGACCACATGCTGTTTTCTATTGCCATTCCTAAATGGAATTTACTGCAATAAACAATATTAACTAGGTACTTATTTGTTAATTATAAATAACATTTTAAGAAACATTAAATTAAAGTTTTTTTTTGTTATTATTAATGCCTATCTTGATTTAGTGCATTAAGTAAAATAAATCTGGTCTGACATCTAACGGGACATAAATGAACTTGCACATTATTTTTATTTTATTCATCATATGCTATTGACCTTGTAAGTGCAACTCTTCTGGCAGTCTATGAAAGTTTATATGTTGTTAGATCCACATGTGCCGATGTTGAAAGGGTGGGTGGGTCCATCGAGTTTTCCCAGAATTATGAGTCTAAAAGTTGTGTTCCAAATATGTTTTGGCTCAATTAAGATGATGTGAACGAGGGGGTATTTAAGTCCCGCATAGCGGGCAGTTAAGTTATTCCATTTATGTATCAAAGTGGGACTCCTGCATCCAGCAGTACATCTAGTTAAAATTTAAAACATGTCAGTCATACATCCATCTATTTTGAACTCCTTGCTCATTAATTTACAGTTCTGATCACAATAGCTGCTGGATAAAACTCACTTATGGTTAAATAACAATATACAGAGCAAATAACTTTTGGTTGCTCAGTTGAAGCATTTAAGACTTCTGTCTTCTCTATTAAACACTAATCTATGAAACCTGTAAATAGGTTTAACCCTTTCAATTGACATGTTCAGATTCTGATATAATTTTCAACTTATTGAAGGCGGTAAGTGTTTGGTAGAAGTAGAAGTAAAAATGAAACTTTTCAATATTTTACACAGATGTTTGTATGATTTGTATAAGTGTAACCCACCTGATTTGAGCCGTCGTCGTCGTGGTATCAGTTCTGATGTAGTAAACAACATGATAGTTACCATAAAACCTATGGACAATGTAATACTTATGATGGAAGAAATATTTGGTGACAAAGACATGTAAGTATTATGTCTTTAATTTACTTATGACAATACTCCCTTTTACTCAATTTAATCTGTTTACCAGAGTTTGACTATTGGTAGCACTACGGATGCCACAAGTGAAGCAGGAACTACATTCTCTTCTGAAGCACCCTCAGGGGTTCTGACATAATCATCATCTTGTTGAAGGTGCTCAGTATTTGGCAGAGGAAGAAGTAGAAGTGTCTCTCTGTGTTCAATATTTGTAAATTTTGTTTGTGCCATCTTTTTTCCCTTCTTTTTATCATGGTTTTGTATTTTCTATTAGTTTTTGGCTTTATGTGACATCTTGCTCCCTTCTGAATTTGTCACGTCCCTTTTTAGGATACAATATTTCGATGTCAATGCAGAAAAAGATTAAACATATAATAGTTTATTGTATTAAACTATTTGAAGTGAAGGCGAGGGTATAATGTAAGGAATTTTTACATAATATTTTGGTTTATTGATTGATTTTTGGTGTTTAATGACACTTTCAGAAATATTTCAGCTATATCATGGCGACCAGTTTTAGTGGTGGAAGAATCCGGAGTTGCCCGAGAGAACCACCGACCATGGGCAAGCAACTGGTAAACTTTATCACTTGCGGCTGCGAGTCAAGTGCACCCTTTTTTGTAAATTACAAAGCCGGGTGCGAACCCACATCGTATTGGTGATAGGCTTGTGTGAGTTATTAGGTAATCCAACTACTTAACTCATTGAGCCACCGGGCCCTTGGTTTGTTGTTATTTAATTGGTTTTTTATTCCTATTGGTATACCTTTTGGTTTACTTCCTCTCACAGCCTTTACATTTTTGTCTGTCAAATGTTTTGACTATGGTCATACCGGATTAATGTTATCACAGAATTGAGTCATGCGCACTAAATTAGATATATAAGTTGATATAAGATGCTAAAGAATAGATTAAAAATGAAATAAGAAATATATAAAATATTTAAGACGAAAATCACATTACGTAAAGGAATGAAAGATCAAAGGCTCACAAAATAAATTTAAATTATGTTATTCTTTCATTTGGATTTTGTTCTGTATTTATATTATGTGGGTTGTCATGACCACAATCGCATGGTGGCTGAGTTTACACGACATATACTAATTGATTGAAATTGAAGTTGTGAGTTCGATACCCGTCCATGGCGAGGTGTACTCGATGCAATATTGTTCTATAACGTTTGTCAGTTATTATGGAAAATTTTCTGTGGGTACTCCAACAACAAAAGTGATCATTAAGATATGACGAAAATATAGATAAAAGTGACGTTAAACTCGCTTAACACTTCTTCAATTATTATGAAGGTTCCACGCCGAAAGAGCTTGGCACACAGCCTTCAAGACAGTAGTTTCTGACACCAGTGATTATGGATCACAGCTATCACAAGATGAAACCATATTTGTCTTGAATACAATGTCCACAGCAGCTTCCAGAGCAACACTCAATCAGTTCTTAAACAGATGGAATAATACAGGTACATTTTTTGTACATGAAACATATTTTTTAGCATGTGTATTATGCTTCATTACATTAGTTTGATCAGTGGCTGAATATCCATCTTGTTAGAAGAAAAAGAAAAGCATACCTGTTAACCCTCCCGCATTTCGCGGGAGACTCCCGCTTTTGAGCTCGGCCTCCCGCAAAGAATGTGCCTCCCGCGCGGGAGACTAAAAACTCCCGCTTTGAAATACTTCTCCCACATTATCTCCCGCGACCATAAATTTGATTAAAATCGAAAATTAGGACGCCATTTTTGTTGTTTTTATCAGCTGGGTCATTAAAACATTTGCGTGAATCAGCCGATTGTTACTCGGAATTCTCTCGGTTTTTACTAGAGACGCCGATAATGTAAGTTGTTTACAATATCGAATGGATAACTACACGAATCAAAGTTGTGAAAAAAGAAAATTTGAAGGCGAGTATCGTTCAATTACTTACTTAAATACGAAAAAAACTTTAAAAAAAATACAGTTCAACTATGTCACAATCAAGGAGACGTTGAAATTCAGGACCTAGCACCCCTTCTTCAAAGAAAAAGAAACATTATTGCAAATTCTTGGAGGACTGGACAAAATTATACGATTGGGTGCAGCCTACTTCTTTTGGGAATGATATGGCATTTTGCAAACTTTGTTCTACAAATTTTAGTGTCAGCCATGGTGGTGTATATGATATTAAAAGACATGCTGATGGAGATTCACACAAAAAAGCAGTTGCTTCAACAAGGAAATCAACCAATCTTAAAAATGCAGACCCAGAGAGAATTTTTTCTATGTTAAAAAAAATCCAGACAGATATGAGATCTGAGTTGAACAATGACACACTTTGTTCTTTATTATGTGCAAAGCAAAATCAAAACTTGTTGTGTTATGAGTACGAACCAAGTGACTCTGTTCTAAGATCAGCAAAACAAGCTGTATTGTCCTACCAAAGTGGTTTGAAGTAATGTTGCTCAGCAACAACAATAAAAGTTGTACAGTAAATTTTGTTTGCTTTAATCTAACAATTTTAGTGTGAAAAAGTTCGTCACGCAAAATCTCCCACATTAAATAGTTGGAATGTGGGAGATCTCCCACATACACAATCTCTGAGGTTAACAGGTATGGAAAAGGGAATTTTAAACTTGTGGAAGGGAGGTATTGTGTATCATTCACACAGAGACAATTTGCTTGTGCTCAATCTACACAATACTATGGAGGGTAGTATTTACCCATCTTTGATGGTTGTTACATTTTTATACATATTGTCTAATAGTTTAGATATTTACATTGAACATTTATTTGCAAACACATTATTATGGTGTCATCTCACTTAGCCAACATTCTATATTTTATATATGTACAGGTAAGAAAAATTTGTTGGCTATGTGAGAGTGTGACAGAATGTTGGCCTTCCTAATTAAGAGGGATTAAGGGTGAACAATCAGGGTAATCACTGATAAATAAATGTAAATTTGATTGTCTTTTTGGTCTTTCTACATAAATGGAATTACATAAAATACGAAATCATAATGAAAAATTATTATTAAACTTTAAAACTATATAGGCACAAATGAGATATGAAAACATAATAATGAATATTTATTATTAAATTTTAAACCTATATAAACACACATGAAATATGAAAACATGATAATTAATATTTATATAAAACTTTAAAAATGTAAGCACGCATGAAATATGCTCTGCAAGTCTGATTTTTTCTTCCGCTTCTTCTGCTTCTTCTCAGCGAAGCTTGTCCGGACCATAACTTTTTTGTCTTTCCAGATAGGTCAATTATATTTGGTATGTGGGTGCATGACCATAAGGCGGTGTGTCGCATATCGTAATGACCTTTGTGGGACATTGACCATTGACCTCAAGGTCAAATAATTGTTTTTTCAAATAGTATCATTCAACTCATAATGTGTAACTTATTGTTGTACAGATGGCCGCATTAAGAGGAGACATAAGTTTTAGGTATCTAAAACAATTCTTCCTATTTAACAAGTCAAGTTACATATAAATGAAAGAAATAATTTTTCTTGTTTTACTTCATTTTCATTCAATTTTAACTAAATATAGCATGTGAAAGCTAACTTTTTAGGTACTTTTCAAAATTAAATTTCAACAAATATATTATTTCATTTCTCATCAATTTTATTGTTTTTCTTTCTTAAATCTGTTTTACTTCATTTTCATTAGATTTTAACTAAATATAGCATGTGATATTGCACTTATAAATTACTCTTTTAAATTAAATTACAACAAATATATTATTTCATTTCTCATTGAATTTGTCATTTTAGTTTTTTATTTCTTACATCACAGTGTTTTACTTCTGTTTCATTAGATTTTAACTAAATAATGCATGTGTTATTTCACTTACTAATTACCTTTTAAGAATTAAATTGCAAAAATATATATTATTTCATTTTTCATTAAATTTTTCACTGTTATACCCCCACGATAAAGAGTCGATGGTGCATATTAATTTACCCTTGTCCGTCCGGATATAGATACATGGTTTGTCCAGCTATCTCCTCCTACAGTTTTGGAGCTACAGCTTTAATATTTTGTATGATGTTTATACACATAATGGAGGTGTACATGCCCACGGGATTTTGATTTTCTTCAAATATTCTCAAAATGACAGATAGTTAGACTTAGGCATTTTTTTTGTCCGTCCGGATATTAATACATGGTTTGTCCGGCTACCTCCTCCTACAGTTTTGGAGCTACAGCTTTAATATTTTGTATGATGTTTATACACATAATGGAGGTGTGCATGTCGACAGGATTTTGATTTTCATCAAATATTTGATAATGACAGGTAGTTGGACTTCATTTCCTTCTTACAAGCTACATAATGAAAACATGGTTTGTATGGCTCCTGCTACAATTTTTGACTTGTTTATAATTTCTTATGGTCAGGCGGGGGCATCATTTGTGTCTTACAGACGCACTTCATTTTAAAAAAATCATTCCTAACAAAACAACTTTGTCCATAATTATCAAGTGCGGGGGCATACTTCTTTTCTAGTTTTTTTCTTAAACCAACACATTTTAGTTCATTTTCACTGGATTTAACTAAATATAGCATGTGATAATTCACTCATTAATTACTGTCATAAAATTAAATAACAACCTTAAAGTGGCCGCAACTTAAGTGCTAAAATAACAATCTATAGCAATAAATTCAATCAGGTATGACTCAGGTAAGAAGTAGCATGTTGGCCATGTGAAACAATGAAATTTTCAAATGTTGGTCAGATGAGACTAAACCATTATTATTGTTTGTGACATTTGATTGTAGTGTTAGAATTATGTTTGTATTAAGTGATATCTTTATCCACATATTTTTTAGCATATATCTTATACATGTATGTATGTCATGTTTAATACTATGAGCAGTTACCTAAATCAGTGCTGTCTTAATGCAGTTGCCCAGGGGTCCACAAGGATAGGGGCCCATGCTAATCTATGTATGTTGTATATGGCATGTTTTTTTATGCTTAAACACTGATTTTGTTGGAAGTACCAATACAATAAATATATGTTTAATTTTATCGACATTAACAGTTTTATTCATGTGAGTGGTTGTATAGGTAGGTCCTTTGCCCGGGGGCTTATAATGCTGTTAAGATGGCACTTGTTGGCTTAGTGATAACTTATGTGATGCATTGGATGTCAATGCACCGACAGACTTGGCAGACCGAGTTTTTCGATTTTTTTATTAATCTCAAAGATACGATAACCGATATAACATCAATAGATTCAAAATGAAAGCAAGTATATTATCCAATGACTATTCATGTAGATTAGGTGCAGTCATGTTTGTAGTCTCTATTCATTTTCCCATGTTAAAAATATTTTTTATTCAATTGGCACTAAATACTAAAACTAGTACAAGACCTACATTTAATGAACATTCCAACAACATCATAATCAAATCTGTCAAGTGGTTTCTGATAATATATAAGGGGATTTTTAAATGTTCAGCCAACCAGAATGCATTATTGTTCAAACTCTGTAAAGTTCCACCTAATAAACATTCCTGTAATGTTTGGTTCCAATCAGCCAAGTGGTTTCATAGAGGAAGACTGAAATGTGAAAAGTTTCCAAACAACAACAGATACATAGTCATGACAATAGCTCACCTGGCCCTTCGCAACAGGTGAGCTTGAAGTAATGCAGAAATGAGGCTGTGTCTACAACTACATTTTAAAATTTCTTTGAAAAAATGTTGGCCATAATACTATAGAAACCATTTCTCTTATAAAAATACATTGTCTTACTTCATTTTGATTTTGGGGGTTCGTGTTATGTTGTTTGGTCTCTCCATGATATGCTTTTTGTACTGTTAATTCTAATTGGTATTTTACCATTTATTTAGTTTACATATATATAGATTAAGAATGAAGTTATTCACTGAATAATTGTAGCTCAACTACTCTTGTATTCCGAATATCGAAAAAGAAATTCACAACTAACCGACCAACACGCTAATTCACTTAGAAATCCCAGTTTTTCACAGGGATCAATGTAATCATTCATTACTATCCTTTGATTGTGAGTTGTTCAGTTTATGTTAAACCTAACTGAATATTGTTTATATGTGTTAAGGTTATGGTTATGGTGTTTAACGCCACTTTCAACAATATTTCAATTATATCGTGGCGGTCAGTTTTATTGGTGTAGGACCCTGAGAAAACCACAGACCTATCGCAAGTCCCTGACAAACTTAATCACATATTATTTCATATCAGTTCTAAAATCGACTTTTTCTCTGGTGTAGATATGGTCTTTTGTCATGTATTAATCTGTGTTAAAGAAATCCGCCAGTCATTCACATGACCGCTCGAGGTTTTAGATTTTTTTTTTAAATGAAACGGAGATCATGCAGTTGTCGATGTAAAAAGAGTTTGAAGATATTAAATGGGTAATCAGAATCTGGAAATCGAAGAAGAACAGACAACACAATGACCAAAAGAAAGAGAACAAGAAATGTGTGCATCACAAAATACGCCTGTCTATATAAATTATCAAATGGTATAATGGTAATTCAGTCAAACAACTAATCATGTGAGCAGGAAAATTAAGTCCTTTGACCTAAAGACCCCAAAATACATAGGGTTCTTCCCCTTCCACATGGCAATCATGTGGTCAAGTTTGGTAAAGATCCAATATACAGAACTGAAGTTAGTATGTGGAAACAACCCTGTTCTATTTATAGTAACGGTGACCTTGACCTTTGACCTAATGACCCCAAAATAAATAGGGTTCTTCCCCTTTCACATGGGAATCATGTGGCCAAGTTTGGTAAAGATCCGATATACAGAACTAAAGTATTAAAATACTGGTAATACCAGTATTGTGGCCGGCTGCTTCATAATATCCAAGTTGTTGTGCGGAAACCTGTGTGGACGCCCGCTATACCCAATCACATAATACGGCCCGTGTCAAGACTGGCGTATAAAAAGGACAAAAGGACAAACAACGATCTACAAAACATTCACATAAAAACTGAAGATCCTCACGAACCCCAATTAAAACCGGTGGTGAACTCAGGTGTTCTGGAAGGGTAAGCAGTTCAACATCTTCAATATACAACATGTACATGCAATAAAATGGGCTAAATTATTTAGAAAGTCTTATGTCCTTCAATGAAATAAAAATAATAATTACGTACGTATGTCGGGCATTATCATTGTTTCAGTCAATACTACTGTCCCTTGGGCAGTCTTTAAGTCACGATAATGCCCTATACATAAGTAACTATTATATAAATGTTGTATCGAGTACACTTCGCCTGAGCGGGATTCGAACTCACAACTTTAGTGGTGATAGAAACTGATTGCATAGGTAGTTGTAAATCCAACAACCATACGATCACAACCATCACGGCCCCTGAATGTTTTATACGACATACAAATCATGAACAAAAGAATAAAAAATAAAAAGAAACACAATTTGCAAATACCCTAATGATCTCTTTAAGACTGTTCCTAATATCCATTGGCTAATTGGCTCTATTGTTTATGGAAATCACTATGGTTACATATGCATTGTGTAGGAAGGACGTTTCCAGCCAGATTTGATATTATTTACCTGTAAATGACCTCTTCTATTGTAATTTTGGCATGCCTCTCTAATACCGCTCATCCACTCACAGCGAAGATAAGATATGTGCTTGGTACACTAATGCTAGGGCATGGGGATGAGATGTTTTGGCCCATATAGCTAGTTTATCCCCGCCACTTTTTACTTAAGTGCCTGTACCAAGCCAGGAAAGTCAAAGGTCATGTATTTGTGTCAGGGGTGCCGATTTTACCTCTCTCTAAGATTTTTTTTATTGCAGTTTGGAACTGTTCCGACAGTGTGGTATTTGTTTTCATCATATGTTAGCAGTACCTAGCATTCATTTTGTCACATTTGCCTTAGTATTTTTTATATGTCCTATATATCTATATATTTTTGCTTTCATTTACACACAGTTGGGGCATGGCTAAATGGAACCTTAAATGAATTATTAAACACCAGTCAAGTTATCAACCTACCAAAATTGGTTCCTATGGAAGCACAGTATATACGTGACACAGAGACTGCAAAACAAAGGGGATTTAACTCAATATTCGATGATTTTGACCATGCCACTCATGAATATAAAGTAGCAGAACAAGATGATAAGGTAAGTTAAATATTTATGTTGATACTAATTATCCTGTGTATGTATTATGTGTTAGGGCTAAGAAACTAATTATCCTGTGTATGTATTATGTGTTAGGGCTAAGAAACTAATTATCCTGTGTATGTATTATGTGTTAGGGCTAAGAAACTAATTATCCTGTGTATGTATTATGTGTT
>MJUT01052748.1:67626-81594 GCA_002080005.1 Gigantidas platifrons | reverse complement strand
CAAAAAAAAAATTGGAAAAAATGTGATTTTATTGCGTAAAATCGTGATTTTTCACAATAAATACCCCACAAATTTTCGCGCCTCCCTCCGCTCGGCGCGATTTTTTTAAAGTGTGCCCCCCCCCAACTAACTTGAAATCCTGGATCCGCCCCCGACCATAGGAACTACTGTGGACGCTGGCTTACTCAGCCACAATGTCCGCCTCGGTGATATTTTCTGTCGTATACGTGACATCGGTTTTTGATCGAATATTTATGTCCTTCGAAAAGTCGTATTTGCACTCTTGGTGTTTCCAGTGGTTGTCAAGACCAATTTCAAATTATTTTACTGTTTTGGCAACTATAATTTCTTCTAGCAAACTGTTCCAAATATCTACCACTCTACTTGTGAATGAGTATTCCCTCACGTTTAGTCTACATGACTGTTTCTTTAGTTTTTTGTTGTGGCCCCTTGTGTTTGCTTGTGTGTTTAATTCCATCATTCCAATTGTAGCATGCGCGTCATAAATTCTATTGAAAATTTTAAATACCTCTATCATATCCCCTCTATATTTTAGCGTTGGCATGTTTAGTTTCCTTAGCCTTTGGTTATATTCCATATTTTTTAGTGATGGTATTTGTTTCGTGGCTCTTCGTTGCACATTTTCTATTTCTCCAGATTTGTATGGGGACCAAACGACTGCAGCATATTCAAGATGTGGTCTAACTAGGGCTTGGAACAGGTTTTTGAAGCTCTGTTCATCTAGGTACGTGTGTCTTTCCGATAAGCCCCATTATACTGTTTATCTGGTTTTGTATACTGAATGATATTGTTTCGTCAACTAATACCCCTACCCCTATGTCTTTCTCTCCATCTGACTGTTCCAGTTTGATTTCCTTCCCCTCATTGTCATACAAGTGATATTTTTTTCTTTTTTACATACAGGAGTCCCGCTCATTTTCGTGGCTTGGTATAAGCACTTCATTAAAAGTAGCGGGCAAATTCAATATCGGATCCCATTGCTTCACCATCTGTGACAAGGAAAATCCTATTATAACTTGGTACCTTCAAGAATTTATCAAAACATACTTATAATTTCTATTGACCTCAATTCCAGTTCTGAAATAATTTATGGACAAATAGAATTAATGTTGATTTCGAACTAATAAAAAATGTCTTGTTAAATTAGATGCTTGGTATCTCATTTTTTGATAAGTCAGCAACATTAACGGTGAACACGATTCTGCATGAAAGATAGGCATAGTATCTGACAAACTTTTATCACATAATGTATCGAGTACACCTTGCCTCAACGGGATTTGAATTTGTGTTAGTGGTGATAAGCACTGATTGCATAGGTAGTCTAACTACCAAACAATCACGACTGCCCCTGTCCTTAGTAATAGTCTTTTACCTCTAGTAGTCAGTCAACTAGGAGTCCTTAGTAACAGTCTTTTATCTCTAGTAGTCAGTCAACTAGGAGTCCTTAGTAACAGTCTTTTATCTCTAGTAGTCAGTCAACTAGGGGCATTACTGACCTTGCTTTTGCACTGTCCATCTTTATGTTGTCATTCAATTGTTGTGATAGTATGTGGTCTTTTTCAGTTGCAGTGAATCTGTGCAGGTTTGCTTATTGTTGTTTTATATCTGTATTGCCTTTGAAGATCTAATTATAAAGAGGGGAGGTTTGATCTCATTAATTGGTTTAACCTAGTCACATTTTTTAGCCTGTCCCAAGCCAGCACTTGGATATCCATTGGCATATATGATGGTCTTTTTCTTAAACATGATTTAAGGGAGAGGTAGTTGTTCCTCCTTTACTTATAATCTGGTTTGTAATAAGACTTAACACCACAGTATCCACTAGTGGAGGAACTGCTTACCCTTCCGGAGCACCTAATCTGGTTTGTAATAAGATTAAAACTAGTCTCCACTAGTGGAGGAGGAACTGCTTACCGTTCCGGAGCACCTAATCTGGTTTGTAATAAGATTAACACTCCAGTATCCACTAGTGGAGGAGGAACTGCTTACCCTTCCGGAGCACCTAATCTGGTTTGTAATAAGATTAACACCCCAGTATCCACTAGTGGAGGAGGAACTGCTTACCCTTCCGGAGCACCTAATCTGGTTTGTAATAAGATTAAAACCACAGTATCCACTAGTGGAGGAGGAACTGCTTACCCTTCCGGAGCACCTAATCTGGTTTGTAATAAGATTAAAACTAGTCTCCACTAGTGGAGGAGGAACTGCTTACCCTTCCGGAGCACCTAATCTGGTTTGTAATAAGATTAACACCACAGTATCCACTAGTGGAGGAGGAACTGCTTACCCTTCCGGAGCACCTGAGTTCACCCCATTTTAAGTGGGGGTCGTGTTATTCGATCTCTAGTTTGATGTTTATGTTTTGTAGATGGTTGTTTATACTTTTGGCCATTGTGTTGTCCTTTTTTCTTTGATTGATGAATTATGATTACCCATTGGTATCTTAAACCGGGAGCGTGGGTATAAATAGTTGTGGGCGGAGCAAACATTCAGTTTCTTCATTATTTTGGCTACGGTCATCTTGAGGAGGAAAAATCAATGATACACAGTTTCATAGTTACTTTTGGTGCAAAATTTTTGACAGGCATGGTCACTAGTGTTCCTCCCTACGAAACTTTTAGTCTTATTAAAAATAATATTCTTCATCAGTCTAAAACCTACAAAAATCACTTCAAATTTCTGAGGTATGTGACCTTAGTCAAGTTGGTCATGTGACATACAGTTTCATCAATATGCTGTTCATATCAACGGAGATTTTTGCTGATAAGCTCCGTCCACAAATTTTGGCGGTAGGCACGGCACGACCGCAAATTCCCCTTTAAGACTCTTCTTATATTGGTGGAATTGTTCATCATCACTTTTATCTTTCTCTTCAAATATTCATCAAATTTGATGAACAAATTTAAATTCTATCCACATTCCAAACATGAAAAATTTCTGTCTCTTACACAGACTCCTTTTTAAAATAAAATAGATATTTTTATTGGTCCATCAATAACTTGTAAAGATGACCATTTTGCAAAAATGTGCATCAAAGATGGATTAATTTGATTTAATGTTATAACAGCCCCATCCTATTTTACCACTTTTATGTCAAAAGGGCAATATTTACATAATAATGGTATGTATTTTTTTTAAAGGGATCTTTGTTGAAAAAAAAATCATTAAAATCAAATGAACAAGAAACTCTCCATGTACAAAATAAAAATAGAAATAGGAATAGGACACCCATTTTTGTTCCTTTAGGTCTCTTGTTTGGAATCAAGTTGAGCTAGAATAACCAAGATATCAATTTAGAATAACCAAGATATCAATCTAGAATAACCAAGATATCAATCTAGAATAACCAAGATATCAATCTAAAATAACCAAGATATCAATCTAGAATAACCAAGATATCAATCTAGAATAACCAAGATATCAATCTAAAATAACCAAGATATCAATCTAAAATAACCAAGATATCAATCTAGAATAACCAAGATATCAATCTAGAAAACTATGACAAAAGTCAAACCATTTTGGGGTGTGCATACGGACGACGATCGCAAAATGTGTGCAGTGGAATAAAAACAATGTTTGATAGGTTAGTAAAAAGACAAGAATATTTGAATTGGTTTATTATAATAGATAGAACATTGATACAACCCATTAACCCATGTTACAACCAATGTATTGTCACATTAACTAATTATTATTACAATTAAATCAAATTTCAATTTCTACTTATGATTTTTGATATATTTTTGTTCAGAAATATAACCAAATGTTTGCTTTATTTTATTATAAGGATTGATTGATTGGTGCTTAACAGCAACTTTTGCAGTATTTCATCAATACCATGACGTGAACAATTTTTGTTATTAAATTTAGATTATTATAAGGAACACATAAGCAGTGGCACATTCAGAGACATCAAGTAAAATGTTCTACATATTCAACACATATAAATACCATGGTTACATCAAGAGAGGCTTGGAGTCTTGATAAGAATTGTAAAAAGCAAGAATTTAGAATATTACTAAAATTATTATGTTTTTAAAAAAAATGCTTTAAACTGAATTTATTTTACCCTCCAAAATTGCAGTTTGATATTATTTTTAAAATTTAAAGTAAAGATTTATATGAAGACAAATAAATACTATGTCCTTATATAGTGTACCTCAACAGACATCAAAGCAGAAACATACAAAATAATACATATTAATATTTAAGTAATAGGTGTACATTATACAAAACTAGACAAAATAGCCATGTTATATGTTGTATTTGTGTCTGTAAAAAAGATCAGCCCAAGAAATAAAATTTAATATCAGCAGGTTGACACATAATCTAAAAATAGAATATTGAAATAAAAAAAATTAAAAAAAAATTAAAATCAAAATAACATTGAAAAATGAAAACATTTAAGATAAAAAGTTTAATTTTAATCTTATCTGACTTTTTCTGTTAAAGTATTCAGTCATTTTAGACATTAAAATTGAAGATTGACGACCGCACATATCTAAATTAATATAGCAATATCAGATTCAATACAGAAGTCAATAATTAGTTTTTGAAGAGCATCTGGTATTTTGAGCTTCACATGAATCCATATTTAGTTGACATACGAATCAATGCTTACTTGACACATGAATCCATATTGACTTGACATATGATTTCATTCTGACTTGACACATGAATTCATATTGATTCAACATATGACATTACAATCACATCTTTTCTGAACAAAATTCTAGATTTTATTTCTATATGGTGTAACCGCTAACACAATAAAACATTTGATCATCACTGACTAGAAATCATGTTTTTTTTTGTAAAAAAAAAAAAAAAAAATCAATAAATAGAATGTAAACAGAATGCTAAAAAGAAAATTTGATTCTATAATGCCCTGATATGACAAAAAAATAAATCATTGCAACCATTTTAATAATTAAAATATACGGCAAGACAGGGTTTGATGATGTGTAAAAATTCTTAAATCAACCTTTGCATTGCAACCTTTAATTTTAACGTAAAAAAATATATAAAAGAAGATAGCACCTTCTAACAAAATTATGCGTAAATTAGACAATTGCACAAAATAAGTGTAAAAAAGACAAATGATGATGATGAATTTATAATTAAGTTGATTCAATGATATATAAGGTGTATTAAAGATGATTATTAAATGTATGAAATTAATGTATTGTAGATCTAATTAATTAAAATATCACCACGGTATCTTTATATTGTATCATTAGTTATGTGGGCTCACCATTGATATTACATCAATCATAATATCTAGAGTGGAATATCAATCTAATTAATACTGAGAAGATGAAAAGTTTGGAAACTCCCTATATAGTAACCAAATACCCTCATTTTATAGCTGTTTGGACCAAGTTTGAAACATTTTATTTCCAAATATTTTGTTCAAAAAAGAGGAAAACAGCTGATCAGAGGAAAACTTTCATCTCTATTAATATCACCTGTAAACAATACACTACCCTTGACCTTACATCTGACAGAACCCATTGAGGTCATGTTCTGATGAACTCATGATCATCCAATGAAAACATAACTGGCAGAATTTTAACAGCGTCTTTCAAGCTTTTCTTATCCACATCACAAGCGTAAAGCTCTTTTGAGTGCTTGATGTTTTACAATAATAATTCATGTATGAAAATTCACCTAGACTGGATATGACCTCTATTGGGTTTTTCCCAATGTTGGGGGGAGAGTGTGTAGTACATACAACTGATCTTGATCAGATTGAATGGAACATGTACATTCATAAAGTAGATATAATATTTATAATATTATAGTATGGCAACCAGTAATTGCCATCTTATTATCTGGCGTACAGAATTTCACTTTTACTTCACATCATGTAGATGGATTAGTAAAACTTATTTCAATGTATACTTCACACAATATAATTAAATACAAAGAGGTTTTTTTATGTGGAGATTGAGATTCCATATTTTAAATTATTGAACACATGCAAAATCTATTAAAAAAAAATTAATTTTAATGAAAATCTTATGTAACTAACAAAATAGAGATATTTTTGTGTAGCTATTTCTAGGGTTAGGGTTATGGTGTTTTAACACCACTTTCAATGTAGATGTTTCTAGCTGTAATATTTGATCATTGTCTTCCAGATAGTGTTCTACAGTTCTAATGATTGGTTGGTTGGTGTTTAACGGTAACTATAGCAATATTTCAGCTCTATCATGGTATCCGTTCTAATTCAACAACTTGCTAATAATATAACTTAAACTAAATACTAGTATACACTGTACATAATGCTTTTGTTGGTTTTGTTTTGTTTTAATGAATTTAAAGATTTCATTAAATAATAAAATTTATACATTTTTTAATAACATAAATTTGGTAGTTTTGGTATGAAATCTTGATACAGTCAAACCTGCTTCAGTGACCACCTCTCTTAAGCAATGTGACCGTATTTCAATGTTCCTAAGACAGGTTTGACCGTATTTCAATGTTCCTAAGACAGGTTTGACCGTATTTCAATGTTCCCAAGAAGGGTTTGACCGTATTTCAATGTTCCTAAGAAGGGTTTGGCCATATTTCAATGTTCCTAAGACAGGTTTGACCGTATTGAATGGAGTAAACATGATTGTTTTAAAAATGATATGAGGAGTTTAAATACCCTGTTTGCTGATATAAAACAAAAGGAATAAAAAACATATAAAAATGATGAATATATATAAGTGTAATGCAGCTTCAATATATCTTAAAATAAATTAAATTTGTAAAATAAAAATTACAGGTAATAATACTGTTAAAAAAACAAACATACTTTAATGTATACTAAAACTTTGATTTGTTAGGAAAATAAATCCAAAATGATTATGAGAAATAGATATAAATACATGGTACACTTTACTTATCAAGGCACAAGTATTAAAATAGGCCATATAAAACTATTACTGTGAAATCACTTTTATTCGTGGGGTACCAATTTTCGTGATTTTCGTGGGTAGGCTGATCCACACAATCAAGAATCCAACGAACAATGAAACTTTGAAAGCAGTTTGACATCTGTCTAATGTATAGATTGATTCGATTTGATTTTTTGTGTTTAACGCCACTTTCAGCTATATCATGGCGACCAGTTTTAGTGGTGGAAGAAGCCGGAGTACCCGGAGAGAACCACCGACCATGGGCAAGCAACTGGTAAACTTCACTTGAGGCTGCGAGTCGAGTGCACCCTTTTTTGTAATTTACAAAGCCTGGCGCGAACCCACGCCGTATTGGTGGTAGGCTTGTATGAGTTGTTATAGGTAATCCAACTACCTAACTCATTGAGCCACCCAAACCCCCCTAATGTATAGAAGCTTTCTCGAATATTTGCTACCCAAATGAAACTTATTGTCAAAAATATAAAATCCAAGGATATTTTTGGGGGTACAAGCACTAAATCCACGAAATTACGAATTTGTATAATTTTTAACCAAACCACGAAGAAAAGTACTTTCACAGAAATTAAATTAAACCAGTTACAGTGCTCTAAAGTTATATTTACCCTATCAAATGTCCAAAGTCTTAAAGACATCCAGCATTATGAAAATATATATTCTACATGAATAAAATGGTTTTACAATTTTATTATATTACACAAAATATAATATTCATATATTAAAATAAGCTTCAGCATATATATTAGTGAGCAAATTAAACTCTCCATGGCAACAACATTTATTTATTACAATGTAGCAATAAACTTGGAGTAAACTTTGGTTAAAATTTTTAAAATTATTTTTTTCCAGATCTGATCAAATAATTTGCATAAATAAAATGTTGAATAAAAAAGACTGAGATGCCACAACAAAAATAATCTCAATCAATTTTACAGATGACAATACAAGTCAAGAATATACTAAAGCACTGACAACGATCAGTTACAATTAAATTGCATTTTTGTCAAAAAGTCTGCTCTTAGCAACCATCTCTGTATTTGCACTGTCAATTATATATTTGACACACCCACTTCTGCCTACTAGGTAGTCATTTCAGCCTGTCAATTATATATTTGACATGCCCACTTTGGTCTACTGAGTGGCAACTTCAGCCTGGATCTCAATGACGATTGCATCTTCTGTTTTCTTTACATCTTTTTCTTCTGGTTCTAATTCTTTAACTTTGTCTCCACTTCCTTGCCCATCTACTTTCATCTCTTCATCCTTTGTTTCCTTTTCCACCTGTTCCTCTATTTTTTCATCTGTCTTTTCCTCCACCTTTTCCTCTATTTCTTTTTTCCCTTCTTCTACCTTAGATGTGTCAGCATCAGCAAACTTAATATCATCAGTTGTATTGAGAACATCTGTTGATTAAAACTTAACTATTATTTATCTTAATAAACACACACACTAATAATGTTTATATTCTCACAGGATGATGCTATTCTATTATAATACAAAGTACAGAAATCACTAATTTCAATGACTGCGATTGATTATTGCTTAAAGCCAAAATGAGCAATTTTGCAGCTATATGATGTCCACTCTGTACTAGACCAATACGCAGAGTTGAATTTTTATAGTACTACCTCACTGAAACAAGTCTGTGGGTGGTAGACATGTCACTCCACTCTGACATATTATTCAGATTCTAAGCCAACTTGCATTTACTTTTAATTCTTAATGCTGTGTGCTCAGCAGAGAAGCAACAAATACCAATTTTTATAGTCTTTGGTTTGACAAAACTGGGGCTCAAACCCACAATCTACCCTACTCAAGACGAGCATGCTAAAACTGGGGTTCAAACCCACAATCTACCCTACTCAAGACGAGCATGCTAAAACTGGGGTTCAAACCCACAATCTACCCTACTCAAGACGAGCATACTAACTATTATACCACCAATGTTGTTAATATATTTTATTATACATTATGTATGACTATAAATATCCTAGATTCTGATTGGACAAAACACTACTTCACTCTCCATTTCAAAATGTGATGATCACCGCTCAAAAGTGCACACATGGTTAACATTACTTTTGAACATTGTAGCGTGTACCCAAAAATAGTAACAGGGAAAATCCAGGTTGCTTATTTTGAAAATGTATTCTCTGATTGGTCGATATTTAAAGAAGCGTTTTGCTATCCAATCAGTGTTTTCCTAACAACAGCTTGTAATACATCTTCTTGTTTTATGTCTACCCCACGTTGTTTTCTTTTTGAGACATTTTGTTTGTTTTGAATTTTATTCATCTTCCCGTGAAAGTCACAGGTGGATAAGAGGCTCGCTCAAGTATTACCTTGGGGAACCGCATATTTTTTTGTGACGACTATTACAGTGGAAAAAAAAAATATATATCACTAACTTCGGATTTACTCATATAATAAAACAATTGATGACTTTGGATTTCAGTTAATACCACGATTTATCAACCTCAGAGATCTGATTAACACCTCGGCAGTAGAGACTAGTCAAGTGAGTTCGTACAGAACCAACACAACAGAGATTCTAGGCAACAGTGATATATTTGCCTACCATGTTGGGATGATGTTAACTCAATTTACAATCATCTGTTTAACACCAGTGAATAATCAATGTAAACGAATTGCTCAAATACTGTATACAAATATTTAAAAAAATCACCTTTTATATATCTCCCCTCCCCCCCCCNCCCCCCCCCCCACCCCAAACAGAAAGAGAAAAAAGAAAGAAAAAAAAGAATGGCTTAATGTTGAGGAGGCAATGAATAGCTGATTGTCTTTTCAAACTTATATTATTTCTATTCTCTTTTGTTTGTAGAATAATAAAATATATTTAGATATATATATTATTTTGTATATTTTTCATCTATCTTGTATTATAAAAAGAAAGTTAAACAGTGATTAAAATTAGATACAAACTCAGTGCTCAAAAACCCAGAAAAACAACGGGAAAATATATGTTCACCATGTGGGCGATCAGACAACTAAATTTTAAGGCCCACAGTCTAAAGACAGTCACATTGGTAAATAGATATCTACATCCTTGTGTCTAGTATCTAAGGTCAAAGTTTGTTACATAGGGGTGGACTTATTGCAGTTTCAATCAAGTTCATTGAAATCTGTCTAAACTGAACCCTGAAAAAAGGGAACCCTGTATAAACTGAACTGTAAATAAAGTACCAAAGTAGGAAATCTTTATTAATTTATTCTGTATAAACAGAACACTTGTCCATTCTGAACAGAAAAGTTAGTCCCCAGAAGGTTCGAATTAGACAGCAGTGTTTTCCATATCTAAAATAAGATTGGAGATCCACCTTGCTGTGGATGTTCGAGTTACTTCCTGGTTTATATGTAATACATTGTTTATATTGATGGTGGAGTTTATATTGATACTCGAGACCTTTCGGTGTTCTGACAATCACAGAAAGATAAACCCTGAGAAATATGTAGTAATTTTTCTATAACGATGTTGATTGGCTTAGTTATCTCAGTTCTTGAAAACATAAGTGATCCACGGAAGTACAAAAACCAAAGTGAAACTAATGAGAATGAAAAGATTGATTAAGAAATAATTCATGGCAGCCGTAGATTTGTCCTCGTTTAACCATGGGTCGGGCATTTATATTAGATTATTTTTCCCCCAGCGAGGAATAAAATACGAATATAAATGCCCAACCCAGCCTTGTCACTAGATTTTATTATAGCAGGCTTAAATGAAATGGTAGAAGGCAGGGGGGTCTGTGGGTCCTCCCCCAGCGGGGTTGCAAGGGGCAGCGCCCCTGCTGGGGGGCCTACGGGGGCAAAGCCCCCCGTCTGAAAATGAATATCTATGTTTTTAAAGGTGAAAAACTAAGCTATTCTGGCACCTTTTTATGTATTAAAATGTGCTAATTTACTTGGGAAATTACCGAATTAATGAAGGTGTGTGATCTATGTAAAAAGTAACCAGGCCTGGCCATATATTTAAATGCCTGTCCACAGCTAGGAACTACATAGTTGCATGATATTTTTCTCGGCTAAGGCCTGTAAGGGGGAAAGAAATTTGATTTTTTTTAAATTAAATTTTAAAACAGATCTCAGATCAGATTTGACCAGATCTGTAAATAAATGCCTCGGTTTCATTTTCACCAAGATAAATTTTTCATTTTAAGATTGATTCAGTATTTAATACTTTAATCTTCAGAAAACTGGTTAACTAGCAGTCAAATATCTTTATAGGCATTTTCTACTATTTCGTTCTTTTCTACTTTCAATTTCAATTGTCACACGTGACAAAGTATATTTGGAATAAAAACAGGAGCAGGTCAATTCTTTTTAAAAAATAATTGACTCATTCTAAGCTCAACAGTTGTTGTGATACAAACCTTCGTGTAAACAATGATCCTGCGATTTTGTGGAAAAATATTCCGTTATTTTTCTTTTCTTTGACATGTTCGAGTTCGGCCTTGACATTGTGCGTATTTTTACTTAAAACTGGATATCCAGATTCGTCGAGCTATTAGCGAAGCACAACCGGGATTCAGTTTTTATTTTTATCCCCCCGCGATAGCGGTGAGGGGATATATTAATAACGGCCGTCTGTCTGTCTGTCCATCTGTCACACTTTCTTGTTTACGCAATAACTTGAGTAAACATGGATAGCATGTGGCTTGTAATTATCATTATCTTGGATGGGTTCTAACATGGAAATATTTGAAGCAAGGGTTTTGGGGGAAAATCTTAATTTTTGGTTGAAAAATCAACAATTTTGAGAATTGAGTCTTGTTTACACGATAACTTGAGTAAACATGGATAGATTTGAATTATATTTTGCATGTGGCTTCTAATTATCATTATCTTGGATGGGTTCTAATATGGAAATATTTGAAGCAAGGGTTTTGGAGGAAAATCTTAGTTTTTGGTTGAAAACTCACCAATTTTGAGAATTGTCTTGTTTACGCAATAACTTTAGTAAACATGGATAGATTTGAATAATATTTTGCAAGTAGCGTGTAATTATCATTATCTTGGATTGGTTCTAACATGGAAATATTTGAAGCAAGTGTTTTGGGGGAAAATGTTAGTTTTTGGTTGAAAAATCACCAATTTTGAGAATTGTGTCTTGTTTATGTGATAACTTTAGTAAACATGGATAGATTTGAATAATCTTTGCATGTGGCTTGTAAGTATGCTATACATTAAGACTGCAAGGCTACTTTCTATAAATATATAAAACTAAATATTATGCAAGTGCGGGGGGATACGTCGCGCATTCATGTGCTAGGCGGTTCTTTTATTTCATTCGGTATATCTCGGATATTTTCATTCTCCGCAACGAAAAACATAACCACGCATAGTAATCGAACTTATCGGAAACACGTTTGTTTTTCTATGTATTTCATCCGACAAATGAATAAGTATTACACCCAGTCGAAACAATTTTTATCAGTTGTTCATTTTGGGCGTTGTCTATTATTTTTATTTCTTTTCTGTAGCCGGCGCAAAATGAAAAGTAAATGGCAATTCTGCCAGCACCCGGCTACTAACGACAAGGCTGCCAACCCATAGATAAATGTGCACAAATCTATGGCTGCCATGAATTATTTCTTTTCTAATGACAAATACGGTAATTTTTATTACCCTAGGACACCTTAGAATCCGCCACAGAACGGCTGTTCCGTTTAGCCCCCTTCACATATGATGACGGAATCAGTGCAATTTGAGCAAAACTCCTATTGTGTGAGTAATAATATATTCAAATATTTAATTCAATTACTTTAATGACACAAAACAGATTTAATAAGTGCCCCCTCATAAAAAAATTTCACGTGGGAGGTGGCCGGAACATCCGTCGGGGAAGACCCCAGATGAGTGCGTTTTCATCGCATATTTGTGTATACATGTAAACAAAGTAATATAATGTGTAGTTGTTGTGTATGACCTCATGGAAACGGCCTTGTAGGCTTTTATTCATTACAGAATCTATTTAAATTATGTTTTTTTGTTTCCAATCGATAATTTGAGTGTGCAGGTGCTAAAGGTAGCTATATACCGACATATACTGGTTGACGATATATAGGCCGTCATATTAGAATACTAGGTTTTTTCCTTGAAAAAATTCAAAATGTCAGAAACGCCCCAGACACCTCCAAAAAATATTGACCACCTACTTTTTCTACTTGACCTATTCACATAAAATTTAGGGATAACCCTGGACAGGTTTTATTGTATAACAAACCTTTCTCTTCCTCTCCATCTTTCTTCTCTTCACCTTTATCTTCTATTTGGGTTTCTTCCTTTGTTTTCTTTGACTTCCTCTTGCTCTTAGGTTTCTCCTCAACAGGAGGAGGAGCTGGAGCATCAAGAGGCTCGTATCCATCCATGTGACAGTAACGAGCACTCAGCTCATACACACTTTTCTGTAATTCTTCATCTAATGATTCATCTGATGGTTTCTTTTCCACAAAATTACTGAAGAACTTTCCTGTCACACCTGCAAATTAAGATCACACAAATTACTGAAGAGCTTTCTTGTAAAATCTACAAATTAAGGTCTCACAGTACTGTTTATAAAGCTTAATGACCAAAAGCCCAGATTCCTTGTCAGCCATCATAATGTAGCGCATGTGACAATGTTGATGGTGCTATGAACAGTCTGCATCAAAAACATTCTGACAAACTTTTTAGAATTTTTTATTTATTTAATTAAGCAAATCTGATGGAATTTTTCACTAACACGAATCAATATTTACTATACTGAAGTTTGGAGCTAATGATTTTTTATGCAGACGGAATAAAACGGCCCTACTGAATGCATATTAAGGATCAAAGCGCGAAAGCGCTGATATACAGTTTTGCCTTGAAACTTTATATTAGCTGTGATTTCAAGAATGGATGATTTCCAAATAATCAGACATTCCATACTAACATATATCACCAACTTTAATGCTGCAGAGAAGTGATAGTGTAGCTCTTTGTGCATCTCAGACATGCTTGGGATTTTTATTTTGCAGTG
>MJUT01052734.1:90933-111904 GCA_002080005.1 Gigantidas platifrons | reverse complement strand
TTTTAAGTCATGTCCTCTGAATCCAATGGGCAGATTGGAACCAAAATTGGTGTGGATGTTCCTTTATATGGTATCTAGTTCAAAACTTTTGCTGTGATTTTGATCAGTCGACAAATATGGCTGCCAATACCGTCATTCTTGTCAATAGACCATAGCTCTAAAATTACCAATCTCATGTCATATCATCAAAATTAAAACAGACAGAGGAAAGTTAGGGTGAGTCCTTCCTTCTTCAGCATCAAAAACTACAAGTCTCCATTGAGTTGAACATTTGTTACACTCCTGACCTATTTTTGTACTTACCACCAAACAAAATATTAAAACAATGTGAATAAATAAAACAAATGTGAACTTTTCTGATGTAATAAGAAAGCAAGTGAGAAGTAAATAAATTTAGTAGAATATATTTTTCAAGTATTTTACTGCCCTAAGTTACTTGATACAGCTGCTTGTGGTCAACTTTAGGTCTTAATATCAAGCAAATTAATATTTCTCTAATAGATAATTGTTAAATTATATGCTGATGGCCTGTTTTATTCATTGGACTCCAATTTCAACACCTATTTCTGTTGAAATATTCACTTTAGTTGATATATAAAAAAAATATGTTAGGAGTGTAACAAAATTTGGTAAAAATACATGCGTTTTTCATTTATCATTTGTCAATAACGCAAAAATGGATAAAGCAATTTCTACGAAATTTTCAGTGAATGTTTTAGTATCGTGTATGTGTCTTCAAATGTACTTTTCATATCAGTGTGGACCTTTTTTTAAGAGAAACAGAAACTTTTGTAATGAGAAACCAAAAAATTACTTTAAAAATGGTGAAAATACATTAAATTTTATCTCTAAATTAAAAATATTGGTTAAAAATGATCGAAAATTAATTTTTGAACTTGGTTGTAACAATAAATTAATAATGTACAATAATTTTTAGAATTACTTCTGTTGTAATTTTGTTGAGAAATATTGTTAGTGTTACAAAAATATAGATCAAAAGCCATTAATAAAATGTTGCAAATTTTTTTTTTCTTAATTTCTTTCACAAACCGATGATAGATTAGTAAACTTGGACTTATGTGGGTCCTTAAAATTCAATAGGACATCAATTTCCAATTACTTTAATTTTGGT
This sequence comes from Gigantidas platifrons, assembly GCA_002080005.1. Lineage (NCBI taxonomy): Eukaryota > Metazoa > Mollusca > Bivalvia > Mytilida > Modiolidae > Gigantidas > Gigantidas platifrons. The sequence goes on along the minus strand of MJUT01052734.1, from coordinate 110,772 downwards.
CACCTATGTCACACTTTGGGGTCATTTTTTTTTAAACAGCCCATATGGGGAATATCACCATGCCCGAGGTGGAGCAAGCTACTCATTTAGGTATCATAAGAACAACAACGATGAAACACAATATCCAAATCAATGTTGATGAAAATATAACTAAAGCAAGACGGAGTGCATACAGCCTATTCGGAAGTGGATTTCATGGACACAACGGTCTTGATCCTGAGTCCCTTCTACACATCTACAAAACCTACATAACACCAGTACTGCTTTACGGTATGGAGCTATTAATACCGTCCTCAAAACCTCTTGAACAACTTGAACTTTTCCAGAAAAGGATATTAAAACAAATCCTGTCATTACCGATGTGCTGTCCGGACCCAGCCATATATATCTTAACTGGAATTCTACCAATAGAAGCTCAAATTCATATAAAAGCCCTCACATTCTTCAACAACGTCTGTCATCAGAGTGAAAAAAGCACTGAGAAAAAGCTGGCAAGAAGACAACTAACCGTGAAGGAGGACTCTAGTAACAGCTGGTTTATATGTGTCAACAAAATACTACGAAAATACGACCTGAAAGAGGCGTACAACTTTTTGGACAATCCTATCAAAAAATCAAAATGGATCTCGCTGGTGAAATCAAGAGTGAATGACCACTGGTGTACCCAGCTAACAACTCTAGCACAACTCTACACAGGACTGCAATATCTTAGTAACCACAACCTGAGCAAGGGCAAAATACATCCTATTCTGAAGCACAGATGCTACTCATCATTAGACATCAGTAGAATCCCAGTGAAATTAAGACTCATAACCGGGACATACGTGTTGCAAACAAAACGCATTAAGTACTACAGAAATGAAACTGACCCAACATGCCTGCTATGCGGAGCAGCAGAAGAGAATGTACCACACTTTATTCTTCAATGTGAAAAACTACAAGCAGAGAGAGTGGCTTTACTGTCCGAGATCAACGCAATATGGCAAAATGAACTCCAAAAAAATTAAAATTTTACGGACTTGAGCGAAGTCGATCAACTACAACTGCTAATGGACAATACAATCAAGGTGAAACCTACCAAGAAAAATTCAACCAGCGCAGCCAGACTCGAAGATCTGTCAAGGAGATTAATGTTCAAACTGCATATTAAGAGAACAAACCTTCTGGAGAGTGATAGACAAAATACAGACAACAATGAAGAAACGGATCTAACATGGCAAAAAGAGGGGAGGGGAGAGCCGAACGGGAATTGCCCACCCAAGGATCCATTATAATAGTAAACTGTGATAATTGTTTTAGATTTTAGACTTTGAAGATGACGTTTTTAGATTTTAGACTTTGAAGATGATGTTTTTAAATCTGAGACTGTGAATATGATTCATTTTAGATTTTAAAATGTGAAAATTACTTCTTAAATTTTAGAAACCATACGAACAGAGACTTTTAGATTTTAAACAGTGATATGTCTTCTTAAATTTCTCCATACAATATGTGCAACATGCATATTTTAAACGTAATATCGGATCTATCGTTGTGGATTGCATTGTTATAACCTGATTTGGTAAACTTTTTATATACCGTGTGAATAAGCCTGATTTTTATTGTACATAAATTCTATTCATGGATACGGAGGTGATGGGACTTTCACTGACACAGCACTGTACAGCGCACCGCCACCAAACACACGTTAGACATACAACACAGTATGGTTCTCCTTTGAAGGGGGTAAAGATACAGAGGTAAGGTAAGGTAAGTGGTTTACAATATCGAGTGGATAACTACACGAATCAAAGTTGTGAAAAAAGAAAATTTGAAGGCGAGTATCGTTCAATTACTTACTTAAATACGAAAAAAACTTTAAAAAAAATACAGTTCAACTATGTCACAATCAAGGAGACGTTGGAATTCAGGACCTAGCACCCCTTCTTCAAAGAAAAAGAAACATTATTGCAAATTCTTGGAGGACTGGACAAAATTATACGATTGGGTGCAGCCTACTTCTTTAGGGAATGATATGGCATTTTGCAAACTTTGTTCTATAAATTTTAGTGTCAGTCATGGTGGTGTATATGATATTAAAAGACATGCTGATGGAGATTCACACAAAAAAAGCAGTTGCTTCAACAAGGAAATCAACCAATCTTAAAAATGCAGACCCAGAGAGAATTTTTTCTATGTTAAAAAACAATCCAGACAGATATGAGATCTGAGTTGAACAATGACACACTTTGTTCTTTATTATGTGCAAAGCAAAATCAAAACTTGTTGTGTTATGAGTACGAACCAAGTGACTCTGTTCTAAGATCAGCAAAACAAGCTGTATTGTCCTACCAAAGTGGTTTGAAGTAATGTTGCTCAGCAACAACAATAAAAGTTGTACAGTAAATTTTGTTTGCTTTAATCTAAAAAATTTAGTGTGAAAAAGTTTGTCACGCAAAATCTCCCACATTAAATAGCTGGAATGTGGGAGATCTCCCACATACACAATCTCTGAGGTTAACAGGTATGGACTTGTGGCATGTCAGTGGTTTTCTATGGTTTCTTCCACCAATAAAACTGACCGCCACGATATCACTGAAATATTGTTGAAAGTGACATTAAAAACCATGACCTTAACCCTAGTCTTTTTGTACAAGCTAGAATCTATATATACCAAAATAGCTGGTCGCAAGGCAAACCATCCAGCTCGCCTGTGCAATCTATACCGTTTTTAGGTACGTATAGAACGCGGTCTTAAGCTTTAAAAGGATAATTTGTAGGTGGGGTGCGTTTTATGCATAGGAGCAAGTATCAGACACTTTTTTTCAGGTCACGCAGAGAGTTGCCGGTAGCATAGCTTCGAGTTCACGGACGGCAATATTCCCAATGATCGGTGAATTATTATTCAAATAACATTAATTGTGTTCATTATATATGTGTTATTTAAAATAAAATTGTATAAAAATTATATTTATTGCTTTTTCATTGCCTTTTTGAAAGGTATGTCAATAATCATACATGTACATTGGTGTCGTTGTTCGGAACTAATTGTCCATACGAATGCAGGAATAACTGTCAAATGTTTGCTATCAGAGGTGTGATATTTTACTTTTTTTCAATCTATTTTTTCCTGGGGTGAAATTACCTGTGTTTGGGTATTGAACCTTTGTTTGAATTATCGATTTTTACAGCACTTCAGCAGTTGACAAGGTCAAGGACAGTATATTGTATAACAAGGTGTGAAAAGATAATTGAACTTACTGGGACACCTGTCAATATTATATAATATATTGTAACAGTGGCACACTATGAGTACATTTCAAAAGAAATTATAATCTCTTTGATCAGGTCTTAATTAATGTTATTAATTTTGTATTGTTTTCACTTTCTTTGAATCTATCGTAATTACTTCCTATTTCAAGCTTGACCCAAGCTTGCCTATCTTTGATCACATGAACGGTTCATTATTTGATGAATTAATACTGATTAAAGATTAAACATATCTACATATTTATTATTTAAAACAACCATAATTCACGTAAAGAACGACAAAAAAATCAACTGCTCCATCCGTATCATTTTCATTGCCGTTTTGAACTTGTTTTCAAATTAAACATTACCGATAAACTTCCTGCATTCACAAAACAGCTAATTTTCGCTTGCAAAATGTAGAATAATTGGTTTAAACTCTTTTAACAAAACTAATTTAACATTTCCCTGTCTAAAATTTATCAAAAATACATGGATTAACAAATATGTGATCTGTGGTAAGCAGTATTTTGCAGTTTGAACGAGAATTTCTGCCGTGAATTTTTTACTGAACTTCCTGCGTTCTATAGATAGGAACTAGAATTTTTCCAGATTTTTTGGGGAGGAAAGGGGGTGCGTTCTATGCACCAGTGCGTTTAATAGACACAAAAAGACGGTAGTTACATGTGAATGTCATAACCATGTGGTTAGTGTTTAATTTGGTTAAGAACAATACTTCAGTTTAGCCAAAAGAAAACCATTTAATGGTATTAAAAATCGACATATAAATGTAATAGTAAAACAGGTCTTAACAAAAATGTCGAAGTCATTGAGGCAGAAATAGTAGGTTAAGGTGACCTATATTTGTATGCTGTGTTTTTAACTGTCCATGACAAACTCACATGTGAAGTTTCATCAACCTGGACCAAGTAGTTTGTCTACATTGGACCTAAACGCAAATGTTCACGCAAAAATGTTGAAGTCATTCAGGCAGAAATAGTAGGTCAAGGTGACCTATATTTGCATGCTGTGTTTTTAACTGTCCACAACAAACTCACATGTGAAGTTTCATCAACCTGGGCCTGGTAGTTTGTCTACATTGGACCTATACGGAAACGTTCACGCAAAAATGTCTAAGTCATTCAGGCAGAAATAGTAGGTTAAGGTGACCTATATTTGTATGCTGTGTTTTTAGCTCTCCACGACAAACTCACATGTGAAGTTTCATCAACCTGGGCCAAGTAGTTTGTCTACATTGGACCTAAACGCAAACGTTCACGCAAAAATGTCGAAGTCATTCAGGCAGAAATAGTAGGTCACGGTGACCTACATTTGTGTGCGGTGTATTTAAATGTCCGCGTCAAACTCACATGTGAAGTTTCTTCAACCTGGGCCAAGTAGTTTGTCTACATTGGAGCTAAACGCAAACGTTAACATTGGACGCTGACAACGACGATGACGACGCACAAGTGACGACATAAGCTCTTCTGTACTTTGTACAGGCGAGCTAAAAATAAAAATTAAAGTATTTATACTTGTATTTCAATATAAAATCTTTGAAAATTTACTCTATGTTGAACTTTGGACCCCAGGACTATGGCCCCATTAGACCCCAAATTATTTGCTTGAACAAAGCTAAATTCACATATTGTAATGATGTAACATCTCAGTCACTGGTTCTTGAGAAGATTTTTTTAAGATTAACTTCATTTTCTCCTTTTAGGTCCCTAATACTCCCTCCTCAAGCAAGAATCAACTTCATTGGTACAAATCTCCTATTCCCAATGACCATCCCTGCCAAGCTTGGTTCAATTTGGCACAGTAGTTTCAGTGGATAAAAATGGCAGTTTACTCACAACGGATGGACGTCTATGATGGATACTAAGAGATTACACTTTGAGTAAATTAAGTAAATAGCCACAGAGACTTTAGGTAGAATAAACATACAGAAGTATCTTACCTGATGTTTTCTTTCTTTACTTGAAATGATAATTTTTCTGGAAGAAAATACATGCACTATGAAGAACTTTTATTATTATACCAATAGAATTTAAAGTTAAGCTACAACAGATTAAAAGCATATTTTCTTGTGACCAAGTTGCAAATATTTATAAAAGTAACCTCCCCTATTATTCAATTATCTGATACACAAATATGACCTAAATTAAGTCAGTAAACAATGAATATCAGGTTACGGTAAGATGACACATGGCTGGCTAGCATGTACACACCATGATCAATATGTGGACCAAATGAGGCTTAGGTTGTATGGTAAGCTTAGGTTGTATGGTAATGGAGAAACTAACCTAATCACAAAAACCACGAGAATAAAATCATGTAACACATGAGTTGTCTTGTACCCTCCATGATCAATGTGTGCATCAAAAATGGTGAACCTAGCTTGTATGGTCATGGAGAACTTGACCGTATCATGAAAACTTGTGTAAATTTAATGAAGTCGGTAGATGATGAAAATGAGGCCAAGGCCAGGTCGTATATTCTTTTTATTAAGTTTCAGAGAGCAGTATTCCCTGAAAAAATGTGAGTACTTCTACACATTTCAACTTCAAAATGAAAATGATCTGATTTTGATAACATACGTTTTCTAAAAAAAAAAATCAAAGAAATCCTATAAGAAATGAATGCTCTACTGTAGAGTCATGTGGACATTCAATTTTGGGTGTTGATCTCTTTGGCTCTTTTTTATCTTTGAAGATCTAGGTCAAATCTTTCTAAATAACATAGGCAGGAAATTTCATAAGGAAAATCAAGAAAAAACTTCATTTCATTCTGTTATAATTAACTGTACAAATACAGCCTTCAAATTAATGAACACTAGAATATTTTGTATATGATAATGATTAATTTAATTTTACCACTCTCTCTACATGTAAAATTTTAACAGAAATGTTTGTTAATTTCAACTGAAAATTTGGCATAGGAGAAATCCTCAATGAATATTCCTTGCAATGAGGGATAATGAATTTACTAAGATTGGTCTTCCTTTTTGTTGTTGAATTTTAACAACATTTAATCTAAAGTGTAAAATTTTACCTGGTGAATCTGCCTCTGTTGGGACCGATGGATCATATTCATCCACATGTTCAGTCTTCAGTTTAATAGGATTTCCATAATTGTCAAATGCTGCTATTTGTGTGTCACTTTTAATGGGATTGCCATAATCATCAAATAATGCTGGAGAATTCTTTTTAATAGGGTTACCATAATCATCAAATATCTGATCAGAATTTGGACTATCGCCGTATTCATCACAATTTTCATTTTCTTCTGAGTCATTATCAGCACCAGGAGAGTGGCTATATTTTGCAAAAGCCCCACGATCCTTCCCTGTTTTTTCCCTCGTAGGAGAAGTTGGTTCCGATGGATCATATTCCTCAGGTTCACTATCTACATTCTCAGAGCGTGCTGGGAGACGAGGAGCAGGTCCTTCTTGTAAGCGAATGATTGGAGGTTGTCCTGGTGGCGGGGGAGCTTGCGTAAATAATGGAGGTGGCAATCCTTGATGTTGTTGAGGAAACGAATCAGATGTTGGAGGGAATGGTGGACGTGGCTGTCCTGGAAATCTTGAAGGAGGTGGTGGTATGGATCCTTGAAACATGGAACATGGCGGCTGTGAAGGACCACCTTTCATAACAGGTAAAAGAGGGGGTGGTCCTGGTGGAAGCTGATGAGGTAATAATGGATGGTGTGGTAACTGATTAGCACCTAGGCCTGGAGGTTGAGGTTGTATCTGATTAGTATCATGACCTGGAGGTTGAAGTGGCATATGGTTAGCGCCAAGACCTGGTGGATGAGGTTGCATCTGACCTCCACCATGAACTTGAATTTGAGGAGGTTGTGCAATGCGATGAGCACCCTGACCTGGAAGTTGAGATGGCATCTGACCTCCACCATGACCGGGAGGATGAGGAGGTGGTGGACGTTGTCCTGGTGGCATTATATGTTGTGTCATTAGTGACACAGGCTGTGAGCTAGGGGGTTGTGGTATGAATGCTCTTGGTTGGTGTAGTTCAGACATTTGAGGCAGTATTTGATGCTGAGCCTCGGATATGGCTGGACTGCTCACTGGTGGCTCAAATACCTGCTGCATTAATGGTTGTGGTGGCATTGGCATTCTAGGTCTTTGAGCAGGTGGTGCAACATTCTGGGTTAGCAATGGTGGAGGTTGACTTGGTGGTTGTCCAGGTGGTGGCCTAGCTGGAGGTGGAGGCCTCTCATGAGTAAAATGTGGGCGAGGGTGATGAATCCCCTGTTGTTCCATGGGAATTAGTGGCCTTGGTGGTCGTGTTTGTTGTGAATAAGGTGCAGAAAAATTAGCTTGTTGGTTATGTGCCATAGATTTGTCCTGTGATGGCTGAGTTAATTTGTCACTTTCTTGTTCCTTCTTAACGTTATTTCCACTTATTTCTTTCTTGACTTCACTAACTGTTGTAGCTGATGGCTTATTTGCTCCTGAAATAACAATTCACATTATAATTAAAGTAATGGTTTTGGTTTAGGTTTATGGTGTTTAACGCCACTTTCAACAATATTTCAGTTAAATCGTAGCAGTCAGTTTTATTGGTGGAGGAAACCGGAATACCCGGAGAAAACCACCGACCTGTCGCATGATCACATAATGTTGTATCGACATGAACAGAGTTCGAACTCACAACTTTAGTGGTGATAGAAAATGATTGCACAGGTAATTGTAAATCCAAATAGCCTACAATCACGACCATGACAGCCCCTATGTAAAGTAATGTAAATTCATAAAATAATGGGATGTTTTCATTTATACAAACAAATGTGACAGGACAAGGAGGGCATTACAGTATCACCTCATTATCTTGAATTCTCTTATATCGCTTAGATAATTTGAGGTAAAACTTTTGTTCATTCAAAAACACTTGAATAAATAAATTTAACCCTCATAACTCATAATATTTCAAATTAAAATAATCTTTCCATTTGACTCCAACATAACTAGGTAGTAACAATCTAATAACCAGAGGCTCTCAAGAGCCTGTATCGTTCACCTGGATATAAAAAGATCCAATTGGTCCTATGTAAAAACTATGTCCTGCAGTGGTAGTCATCTTGGAATTTCGATCAACATAAAAAACACAAAGTTTGTAAAGGACCTTCCAATGATTGATGCACAGTTTAAGTACCGGTTCAATCAGTGCAATAGCTTCAGAGAAGAACATATTTCTGTATTTTCCACATATGGTCCTGTGTTAATACTATGATCTGTGGTGGCAGCCGTCTTGAATTTCGGATCGGCATAAAAAACCCAAACTTTTTAGAGGACCTTCAAATGATCCTTCCTGGACAGTTTGGTTTCAATTGTCCATGTGGTTTAAGAGAAAAGGCGTTTTGAAACATTTTTCCCATAGGGTCCAATGTTAAACTAAGTCCTGCCGTAGCCGCCATTTTAAATTTCATATTGGAACAAAAAACGTAAAGTTTGTAGAGAAGCATCCAATGAACGTTCATGTACAGTTTGGCTTTAATCATATTTGTAGTTTCTGAGAAGAAGGCATTTGAACATTTTCCCATAGGGTCCAATGTTAATCTATGTCCTGCGGTGGTGGCCATCTTGGATTTCCGATCACCATGAAAAACATAAACTTGGTAGAGGACCTTCCAATGATCATTTCTAGCCAGTTTGGTTTCAATTGTCAAAGTGGTTTCAGAGAAGAAGCGTTTTGAAACATTTTTCCCATAGGGTCCAATGTTAAATTAAGTACTGTCGTAGCCGCCATTTTGAATTTCATATCTGAACAAAAAACCTAAAGTTTGTAGAGGCCCATTCAATGAACATTCATGTACAGTTTGGCTTTAATCATATTTGTAGTTTCTGAGAAGAAGGCATTTGAACATTTTCCCATAGGGTCCAATGTTAATCTATGTCCTGCGGTGGCAGCCATTTTGGATTTCCAATCGGCATAAAAAACATACACTTTGTAGAGGACCTTCCAATGATCATTCCTGGGCAGTTTGGTTCCAATTGTTCAAGTGGTTTCAGAGAAGAAGCGATTTGAAACATTTTCCCCATAGGGTCCAATGTTAAACTAAGTTCTGCCGTAGCCGCCATTTTAAATTTCATAGCGGAACAAAAAACCTAAAATTTGTAGAGGACCATCCAATGAACATTCATGTACAGTTTGCCTTTAATCGTATTTGTAGTTTCTGAGAAGAAGGCATTTGAACATTTTCCCATAGGGTCCAATGTTAATATATGTCCTGCGGTGGTGGCCATCTTGGATTTCAGATCGGCATAAAAAACAGCAACTTTGTAGAGGACCTTCCAATGATCATTCCTGGGAAGTTTGGTTTCAACTGTCCATGTGGTTTCAGAGAAGAGGCGTTTTGAAACATTTTTCCCATAGGGTCCAATGTTAAACTAAGTCCTTTCGTAGCCGCCATTTTGAATTTCAGATCAGAACAAAAAACCTAAAGTTTGTAGACGACCATCCAATGAACATTCATGTACAGTTTGGCTTTAATCATATTTGTAGTTTCTGAGAAGAAGGCCTTTGAACATTTTCCCATAGGGTCCAATGTTAATCTATGTCCTGCGGTGGTAGCCATCTTGGATTTCCGATCGGCATAAAAAACAGAAAATTGGTAAAGGACATTCCAATGATCATTCATTTACAGTTTGGGTTCAGTCAGGTCATTAGTTTCAGAGAAGAAGATCTTTGAAATTTCAGCCAATCAGAGCATATTATTGGCCCTGGCAGCCATGTTGAATATCCGACTGGAACAAAAAACAGACAGTTTGTAGAGGACCATCCAAGGAACATTCCTGCTAAGTTTGGTTCCAACTGGCCCAGTGGTTTCGGAGAAGAAACTTGAAATGTGAAAAGTTTACAGACGACGGACGCCAAGTGATCGCAATAGTTCATATGGACCTTTGGTCCAGGTGAACTAAAAATCACATGATTGTTTTATCTTTTAACATTTTTTCTTACACTAACATCTAACAACATTCTGTATGGGGTCATGTCATGTTATCTTTCATTCATCGTTTACCATCCAATCATATGTAAGACAGTTAAATATATTGACCAACCAGACATCAGCTCTAGTGTGTACGGTACCCTTGTTTTAAAAAGTAGGCTCATAGCTGAATGGTGGTTTAAAATTATGAACCTTGATAGACACGACCTCAAACAGGATGTTATTAGATGTTAGTGTATCACCAGAATAAATTATGAACCCTGATTGACACGACTTCAAACAGGATGTTATTAGATGTTAGTGTATCACCAGAATAAATTATGAACCTTGATCTACACGACCTCAAACAGGATGTTATTAGATGTTAGTGTATCACCAGAATAAATTATGAACCCTGATTGACACCGACCTCAAACAGGATGTTGTTAGATGTTAGTGTATCACCAGAATAAATTATGAACCCTGATTGACACGACCTCAAACAGGATGTTATTAGATGTTAGTGTATCACCAGAATAAATTATGAACCTTGATCTACACGACCTCAAACAGGATGTTATTAGATGTTAGTGTATCACCAGAATAAATTATGAACCTTGATTGACACGACTTCAAACAGGATGTTGTTAGATGTTAGTGTATCACCAGAATAAATTCTAAGAACAAAAGTCTACATTTAATTAGATTGAACGAGTAACAGCTGTCCCTCAGATTTATGAATACATTTTCTTGTTTGTGTTTGAATTGTCTCCCTGTAATAAAGCATTTAACAATAACATAGGAACAAGGTTGCATTAGAGGCAGATAAGGTGCTACTTATCAAAAGTTATATATAATTTCCTTCTTCATTTGTATAAGACTGACTCTCCATTTCTCAAGTATATTTCTTGCCATATACAATTACATAACAATAGCAGGGCCCGGGTGGCTCAATGAGTTAGATAGTTGGATTACCTAACAACTCATACAAACCTATCACCAATACGTGTGGGTTTGCGCCCGGCTTTGTAAATTACAACTAGAGGCTCCCAGGAGCCTGTAATCGCTCACCTGGTTTTCAATTAGACATCTAAAGTTGAAACAGAAAATGGGCCACCCAAAGATCATTTCAACTCAATTTTCTGAGCAAAAGATTTTGATGTGATTTTTATCTCATAATATTCCTAAATGGAATAAACTGGCTGAAAAAATCTCACAGAAAAACCCAGAATATGTTAAACTACTCATTGCCATGTAGCTGCAGTTAAAATTTGAGTTCATTTTGATTGTAATAAAGCAGAAAATGACAACGAAAGAAATTTTTAGTAACAGCAGCCATTTTGAATGGAGGATGGGGCTGTTGGACACACTATTGAAAGGGGACCACCCAAGGACCATCCCAGCCAGCCAAATATGCTTTAATTTGGTTCAGCGGTTTCAGAGAAGAAGATTTAAATGTGATCGTTTATCAAAATATGCCTAATTTCTATAATTGATAAAAATCGGCTGAAATAAAAATTTCACAGAAAAACCCGGAATATATGTCAAACTACTCATTTCCATGTAGCTGCAGTTAAAATTTGAGCTCATTTTGACTTATTCTAAAGCAGCAATGGATAATTGAAGAAATTTCTATTTTTAGTAACAGCAGCCATCTTGAATGGGGGCCGAGACTGTTGGACATAAATTTGAAAGGACCATCCCTGCCAGCTTTGGTTTAATTTGTTGCAGCGGTTTCAGAGGAAAAAATTTAAATGTGATCGTTTATCAAAATATGCCTAATTTGCATAATCGGTATAAATCGGCTGAAAGAAAAATTTCACAGAAAAACCCGGAATATATGTTAAACTACTCCTTGCCATGTAGCTGCAGTTAAAATTTGAGCTCATTTTGACTTATACTGAAGCAGAAATGGACAATTAAAATTTCATCCCTCCTTTTTTTGCTGATTTTACCCCTATGTTCTATTTATTGACATAGCGGCCATGATGGTTGGTCGGCAGGGTCATTGGACATACCTTTTAAAGGGAACCCCCTAAGGATGATTCAGGCCAAGTTTGGTTTAAATTGGCCCCATGGTTTCAGAAAAGAAGATTTTTTAAAAAGTTTACAGACGGACGACGCACGCCAAGTGATGGCAATAGCTCACACAGGTGAGCTAAAAAAGGGTGCACTCGACTTGCAACCGAAAGTGATAAAGTTTACCAGTTGCTTGCCCATAGTCGGTGGTTTTTTCCGGGTACTCCGGCTTCTTCCACCACTAAAACTGGTCACCATGATATAGCTGAAATATTGCTGAAAGTGGCATTAAAACACCAAAAATCAATCAATCAATCATAGCAATAGCTGGTTCTGTAGAATATTATTTATTATATTTTTTTCCACTGCAGCCAATGAAAAATTTTGAACCGACAGGACAGAGACCCCATAGGCCCTGGGGCCTTCATTTGTGCAAGATTGAATCTGCATTTTACAATAGTTACATAATACAGCTCTCCATTTTTTCTTAAAGGAATTTTCCTAATGAATTCAAATACATGTACAAATGAACAATAAACACTTTACAAAGTAAAATGTGGAACAATTCCTACAAAAATTTAACGGTTGGCAAGAATGCTTCTAATGAGTGTTTAACTATGAAGAAAGTGACAAATACAAAAGAATGTGATTTGGTGAGTAGCAAATATGATCCTCATATCATTAGATGTTATTATATCACCATTAGAAATCATTCATGAAAGCCATAGTTTGTATGTAGTATTAACATGTATTACATTATTTTCACAAAAATTTTATCCCGAAGAATAGCGAGGAATAAAATCCTACAAAATAATATGCTACCCATATTAAAATGTAATACAGACTATGGTTTCCATGAGTTATCTTGATTCTAATAGGAAAAATTTAACTTAGTTTTTGAAGTAGAAGTTAGAAATGGAAATGCATGTCAAAACAAAATCCACTAACTTTCATGCTTACAGTTGTTTTTTTTCTATATGGATAAACAAACTTAGTTGGAATTAAATTACAATGTACTAAAAACAAGAAAAACGCTCATAAAATCGTAAGATAAATCAATAACCAGAATGCGTGAAATGTCGCCAGTGTTCAGGAAGATGCGAATTTACAAATTATATGTCGATAGATGGTTATCTTTAGTATTTTTTTCAGAAAAAAATGAATGTGTAAAGAAACAAAGCAATCATTTTAATGTTTACATGTATAATGGTTATGTATAAATACATGTACATGAAGAATGATGTCCATAATTTGTCTGACAATATGCAAGTGCAAATTTAAATATATCAGGAGTTTTATTATGTCATAATTTTTATATAGCCCTATGAAGGCAGTGTAGGAAACCATTTTTTTCAAACACTCGCCAAAATGGCGAGTGGACTGAAACAAGTACTTGCCAAAATGAAATAGAGCTTGCCATGTTTGACGAGTGACATTTTTTTTAAACTCGCCAACAATGCTACCGAATGTTTCATCCCATAACCAAAACGGACTATTGAAATAAAAAATGTAAATTTCTTGGATAAACATGATAATTATAGGAGACTACAACATCAGCCAGTACTTCAGATACCAACAACTCTACTACTGAACCAAACCCAGACCTGACCACCAGTTTTAACGTTACTCGATGAGGCGAAGAAGAAGTGTGCTCAGTTAATTTTAAATGATGTGCTATTTCTTTAGCTGTGCTATGTGGACTGGTGCTTCATGTTGTATGTTATTGTTATATAAATGTAGATTGTTATTGATAAATACAATTTATGTAGACTGTCTTAATTTTTTATTCAGCCTGATCATTAATCCAATTAATGTATTTATTTTATACAATCACCTGATAATCAAATCATTTAATATAATTAAAAGTGATTGAGGTGTCATAAACCGATTACGACACAAATAATTACTTGGCTTCATTAACTGAAGTATACTTATAAATTTGATTTATTCATAAATCTAAACTAAAGTAATTATCACAATTAAGACAAGTTTAAAAAAAAAAACAATAATCACACAATAAAATAAAAAAAAATAGATAAAGATTCTTGCAATGCATATTTTTTTTTCTGGTAGTCCGTTTTGATAATGGTCCATTTTGGTTATAGGATGGAACGTCATGTAGTCGCCAACAAATACTAAATAAACAATACAGTTAAGTTCAACAATTTATTTTGCAGATTTTGTCAAGTCATTAACTTGATCAAGAAGGATCAACACTCTTTTAAGAGCTGCGTTGATGTCTTCTTCCTCATATTTCTTTATCAACTGGCTCTACAGACTTTTAATGTGCGGTATAAAACATGCATGTCAAACCAGGTTCCAACACATATTTAACTTTTTATGTTTTTGCATAGGTTTTCACTACGAATTTGTTTGAAATATATCAAAACCAAATTATTTTATTTGCATTCAATTTAAAAGTCATCACATCTATTTGTAATGAAACAATATTTCATTTAATCGTGAAATCGACCTTGGCAAAATTATGCGGGGTCGGAATTGTATACTTAATGTTTCTGTTGACAGAAATGAAGTGTTATGGTGGAATGTTTTCTTATCGAATACAATGATTAATAAAATATTGGATAAATGACACAGTTAACAGAAAATTTAACTGTTTGGGAGCTATGATATTTTAAAGCTGTAAACCAGTTATCGTGGCAAACGTTTTCAAGTTCCTACTCGCCTTACAACTATTACTCGCCAAACCGGTGGGTATAAAGTGGATCTTACTCGCCAACTGAAATTTCCACTCCCATTTGGCGAGTTGGCGAGCGGTCGTTTCCTTCACTGTGAAGGATGTTATATTAGATTTATAGTTTATACATCATACCAGGTGATAAACCTTGCATCTGTCGAAATCTTTCCATGAAGTTCCCATCATTTACAAAGAAGGCAGTTACAGCTGGCTTAGTTGTAGTTTCTTTCTTTGGTTCAGGTAGATTTCCAAATTTCATCTTTTTAAATCCAGGTCTCTTTCCAGTCCTGGAAAAAAGCAATTGTTAAATAAAAAATACATGTACATGTATATGATGTTATTTCTAATACAACAGAATATTATTTTTATGCAAAACAAATCTATGCTATGTAGAATATTTATGTCAAATAGAAACCTATATGTTAATACAAATACAAAAGACAGGGTTTTAAATACTTTTAAAAACAAATCAATGGAGTCAGAAAGTAACTGATCCTAAAAGGGAAGAATGGGGAAGCCACAGCAGGATTGATATTCTGATGGAGTGTGAAGTGCTATTTAGATATTTACTGTCTTTGTTAGAAATTTAGTCATCTTCAATTTAAATACAATGCACATCATTTCCATCTATTACTACATTTGACCATCAAAGTGAGCTTTATATTAAAATAGATGGTATATTAACATTTCAGTATGTCAACTGAACAAGTATGTTACATCTTTGATTGATTTGATTTGATTTAGTGGTGGAGGAAGCCGGAGTACCCGGAGAGAACAACCGACCCTGGGCAAGCAACTGGTAAACTTTTATCACTTGCGACTGCAAGTCGAGTGCACCCTTTTTGTAATTTACAAAGCTGGGCGCGAATCCACGCCGTATTGGTGATAGGCTTGTATGAGCTGTTAGATCCAACGACCTAACTCATTGAGCCACCCGGGCCCCTGTTACATCTTTGAAACCCAACCACAATCGAGAACCCAACATTTTTGTTATCAATATTTTTTGTTTATATCTCAAAATCAAATCCAAGTTCATGGATAAGCAGATATAGATCAACAATATTGAGGAAAAGTAGCAGGTTATACTATGAGTTCCACCAACACCGTTTATTGAGTGTTGAGTCAGTGTTTCTACTTAAAACAGTGACTTACATTGAGAAAACTGAAACACCTTGTTAGTACATGTACTGTATTCTGCAGTAAATTTACACAAGGTTATACTATATCTCAGTGATTTTTGATTAGACAGATTTGACTGTACAGACATTTTAAGATTAACATACACTGGAGGTGTAGTTGAGGCAGCTGCAGTGTTTTGGGTTACAGCAGCTATTTCCTCAGCCTTCATTTTCTCCAGAATTTTTCTTTTCTTTTCTTCAATGATTTTTTCCTGTTCTGTCATTTGTGTCATCTTCTCTTTATAACTGGTGTTGGTATAACCAAGTGTATTTGGTGTTTGTTTTGGTTTGTTTGCCATGACTACTGTATCTGAAATAGAAATAATTCAAAATGACCCAATTGCATTCCACACACTAAACATGTATTACATTGGTATTATCATAATCAAAACAGCCGTGAATTGTCTCATTTGAACCTCAATCAACTTAAGTCATGTTGGTTCAATATGCAGAACAAAGTTTGGTTCCTGGTCTTTAAATGTCTGTCCAGTACATGTCCAGTAGAAAACTTCCTAATTGCCCATAGTGGAAACAAACAGTAAGAGGATTACAAGTTTTCCACGACAGATTTGGAGTCAAATCAGCCACATATTTCAAATTGAATAAAAAAAATATACATTAATATGAATTAATATTTTTGGTTAAAAGATTTACATTTTTTTTTGTATGTAAAATTTTATTTTTATTGATGGACAGGTTCTTTTTTATGGATGAAAGAAATTAATTAATAATTAATGAGTTTAGTAGTCAAAGTCATATTCCCAACAACATTATGTGATCAAGTTTGTCTGTGACTTGCGACAGGTCAGTGGTTTTCTCCGGGTCCTCCAGTTTCTACTGACAAATAGTCTACAGGTTTGTGGCCCTGGTACCAAACATGATTGCCGTAAAGACAATTCTTCTAAGAATACTTTTAAACTCTATGGAAATGTATCCGGATAAATAGAATACTAATTTCAGCAATAAAATCTATGACACAGTGTGTCGCGCCTGATACACAACATCCCAATTCTAAGGATAACTCTCCCTGTTTACACAATTGTAATGCAAACTATCTGCATGCAACACCAATCAATTATGATCAAAACGATCTCTAAACATAGGACGGGAATGGAGGTCTAGAAAGGTATTTGTAATTGTTTTTTTAACTTTCGCATGACCACTTCAATATTACGATTTGATCTGGGGCCGATTTGACCTGTTACCAAATCGCCTTGGATGGCTAAATGTCAAGTTGATTTTGTTCAGATAAATGATCAAAGGAAGGATTCAACCACTTTCCATTAATTAAGGCTTTATAATTAAAATATAGAATGGATTTCCCAAGCTGACCCTATGAGAAATCTTGATTAGTTAAATATCTAGCATAAATATCCAAATCGAAGATGGATTTTTTTAAAACGACTGTTCAGTATGGGAAGGGTCATTTTGTGATAATATATATCAGATTGTCGTATAATTAAACAGAAAATACTAGATGAATGATACGATACAATTTCTTCGTAGTTTTGGAAAAAGCGGGGGGGTTCTATTCTGTCCCGAGGATTTCGAGTCGTTCTGGCCCCAAACTAGGGGTGTAACGATACACTTTTTCAGC
The DNA here is from genome assembly GCA_002080005.1 of Gigantidas platifrons. Lineage (NCBI taxonomy): Eukaryota > Metazoa > Mollusca > Bivalvia > Mytilida > Modiolidae > Gigantidas > Gigantidas platifrons. The sequence goes on along the minus strand of MJUT01052734.1, from coordinate 93,104 downwards.
AAACGATACGTATTGGGATATTTTATATGTATTACGATACGTATCATGTTTCTTTTTATATGAGGTCGCTTACGTACTAGCGAAAATTATAAATATTTGATATATGATTAATTAATTTTAAAAGCGTAAATTAATCAATTCACTTTTCTCAAAATATTAATTAAAAGATCACCAAAAGAAGAAAACAGAAGTTCAACACTACTTTTTTTCTCTCAAAAAATGAGCATCATATCATTTGTATCGTAAGCGGCCTCCACATATCGTGAAACGAACCGTCCCCAAAATAATCGCGATTTCGGTACATACGGTGAATTGTTTCCCACTTACCCCAAACCAGTCGGAGTCAGGCCTAAGTCGATCCGGCCTCAGTTTTTCATTATTATTATTATTGTGTTTATATGTCTTTTTTTTTTAAAATATATAATATATTTTAGGTTTTGTAATATCGGTGTTTGACGGGAGGTACAGTCCATGGACATAAGTATTTGTCACCTTCGATTTTTTACAATTATTTCATATAAAACCACATTTTTTCCAAAAAAATATTTTAAAGCTATCTCTGGGCTGATTTTTATGAAATTTATTTGAAGACCCACAGAATTGTTTGAATTTTATTTGTTTATCTGATAGTAATTTTTGTATGCATGGTTTTTGTTTTCTGTTGATTTAAACACATATGTTGATTTTTCCGATTTTATTTTGGTTAAAATATATAGCAAATTTGACATCAGAAAACAAATGTAACTCTTTGGAAAGAAATAAAAAGCTGACAACTATCTATATTTCAATGAAATTACAGTTGTGAAACAGCCATCGCACTCTAAGGCATTCTGTTAAATGGCTTGGGTTTTGTGTTCTTTTTTCGGTAATCCTATAGATTAGCGGAGTAAATTGGATACCTTGTAGGACCTACATTTGTACTATAGTATAGTGGCATAAATTATTAAAGCCATTTTAAAGGTTGTACACAGTACATGTATATTGGCAAAACACATGAAATAATATTGTTACACAATCAGTATGACAAAATATGACATAATTATCAGTCTTCGAATTTAGCCACAAGCCCGACGGTCCTGGCCAGTAAAATCGGCCGCAGACTTATAAAATATCGCAAGTGAGAAGCCCGACGAGCTTGTGTGTCAAAAGTAACCAAATTCCCAAAAATGCCGGTCTGACGGACAAATCGGTAAAAATTAATTTGGTCCGGAAAAACATTGGTTTCCACCGGACCGACTGTCCTGTATAAAATACTGGGTTTGTTGTTCAAAAGAGCTCTTTTGATCTCCAATTTGTCCATAATCTATCTTAATTAAAACTGAAGTGAAACGTCAGATCAAAACTCTTTTATTGTATCATTTATCGTTCTTCCATGCTATGATGAAGTTCAAGGACATTGACAAAATTAAAGTCGCAATCTCAGAAATGCTTTACTGAACGAAAATATCATTATTTGAAATATAAGTAACAGAATCACTCCTGACCGGACACGTAAAAATGATCAGATATCAATTTGGCACCAAATTTAAACTTGTCTTTTGTGCAAAATACGATAGAGGATTTGATTTAGGTTTTTGGGAAATACTGAAATCTATGAAATTGACAAATATTACAAGTTTTTTCCTGATTAAGACAAATGGTTGAAAAGATCCACTAAAAGTTTTATTTCTCTGTGAATTTAAATAAAATACTTTGCTTTATTTATTAAAAAAAAAATTCTACAAATGTTTACTTCAAAGCAGACTGGTTTTAACAAACAATGTTCAGAAAAATATATATACAGTTAATTTGTGTCACTAAAATGAGAAATGGAAAATTGGTAGCCCTTAGTTAAAAGCAACCACTGCAGGAAAAGCTTGATATTTTTGTGAGAGAATAGACAATTAGCTGCCAATTGATATAATAATGAACATGTGAAATTATTTTTGTTTTTATTCGGGCCAGTAAATTTGCATTCAGACTCCTGAATTCTACAACTCAAGAAGTCTGAATGGCTTGTGGGTCAAAAAGTTTTTCGTGAAGACTGAATTATATCAAGTTATACAACATATAAGTCAGCGATGCAACACATAAGTGCATTGAATTTGTCATCATTCCGGTGAAATTTATTACTCCATCGAAATTTGGAAAGGTATGTCTGAAACAGTGCCCTGGACGTTCCAAATTGTTGA
>MJUT01052734.1:74641-87070 GCA_002080005.1 Gigantidas platifrons | reverse complement strand
TAATAAACAGTATAACTAATCATAGATTTTGAATATCAAAATAAGACCACTCGTGACCGAATACGCATTAAGGATTAAACTCGTGGACGGAACAAGTTCCGCCCATTCGTTTAAATCCTTATGCGTACTTCGGTCTCTCGTGGTCTTATTTTGATATTCAAAATCTACGATTAGTTATACTATATTTATTACTTCAGCAGATCCCTTCCTTCATATCCAATGCATTATTTTTAACCAAAGTATGTTTACGAGTCTATAATCGGCAATCACAACAGCGTGCATTTTATAGGTCAAGAAAAGGTGATTCCTATGGTACCGAGGTAGTTCCGAAAATCAGTCTATGGAGTGCTGTATCAAACATTAACAGCAGAAATATGATTCCCAGAAATCTGATAAATTATTGTTCAACATAATTAAACAAGAAAACGTTCTTAAAATCATTTGTTATTGATTTGTTCCAACTGTAAACACTCTCTACTTGTCGTCTGTTTGTTTATGTTCAAAACGAGGCCAAATGTAATTCCATTCCACCTATAAATAGATTCCCGCCGGTAGAAAAAAACTATGCAGACATCATAGATTTTGACAGATGATTGTTAACGTGTAGGTTGGGACTCCACTATACCAAAATAGATATGTTACCATGTGGCGATGCAATAGCGCAATCGTGTGAAACGTAAAGACTGCGGTATCACAGTACCCGCGGTACCATAGGAAGGGAGTATACCCTGTTTTGTCAGTTTAAACTTTTTTTTCACAACATCAAAATTTGATGAAAAATAAAAATTCTATCAAAGTCAATGCATAGAATTAGAATTAGAATAGAATATCTTTATTAACCAATTAAAGGGCCCATATAGGGCAAATACAAGAAATATATATAAACAAAATAATACAAATAATAATACACATTCTCAAGAGGGAAAGAGGTGCTTGATTGACAGATAATACAATACAGTAATGCATATGTAGAGAGAGGAAGAGGTAGCAAACTAATTTCCGAAGAGAATCGCCTCAGATTTTAACCTACTCGCTAAAGTATCTTACAAAGATAAAAATTAGACAAACGTGTGTGATCCAGCAGTTTATACTTTCGTACCTTCCCAAAAGAAGAGTATTTTTGAGTACCGGTTGTTTACGGCATTTACACGATCTCTCATTGGATAAAAAATACCATTTGACCAATCGAAATCTTTCTTGCATGTCACTTAAGGTGGGATCACGAAGATGGCCACAGAATCAGGCACTGTTTTATTCCAACGTGGTCATGTATGATTATTGATTAGACTTTTATTTTAGATTTAGCAATTCATGCTCATCTTTATACAGTGTAGTCTTAATATGGTTTCGAGATGACTCGTCCATAAACCAACTCGGCCAAATACCAATTCGTCCATAGACCAATTCGGCCATAGTCAATTCGGCCATACTTTTCTTTATTGAGCTTACTGATATTGCAGCTCTCCACAGTTGTTGATGGATATAAAAAACAATGTTTTCTGGAGCCTTTTGGGGGGGACTTTGCCCCCTGAACCCTACAAGGTCACTGTCTTTGACCTGTTGGTAGCCTTTGGCGGCCGAAAAATGTCGGCGCGTTAAGGTGCCTCCATTTCTCCACCTACTTTTTGGAAATAGCCTGCTACTTCAAAACTTATTGAAAGCCCTGCATGGACGATGAACAATCTCTATCATGCAGGGTTCTCGTCACACAGTCCTGCTACGACTGTGATGAAGTGGTCTTCTTCTTCGTTTACGGAACATCCATCAACATACTGATGATTATTTTCCGGCGCATGCCTGGTTTGGCATTTAATAAAGTTACATTTTTAGTAAATTTTACCATTTTTATGACAATTTCAATTTTTTGCATTTTTTATTTTTTATTTTTTGTGTATAAGATAAAAACAAAATGAGTGTTTACTGTAAGTGTGGGAATGTTTCAAGGAGCAAACTGTGGGAAAGTGCTTCCTTGAAAGTGTCGGTAGTGGTTATATTGGCTATGTTTGCAGGTATATTGTTCCAGTCTTTAATAGTGCGGCAGAAAAATGAAAATTTGTAGCTGTCTTTGTTGCATTGAATTTGCCTGTATGTTTGTTTGTGGGTCGATCTTGTTTTTGACTGGCTTTTTGTGAGGATGTCTTGAGCTGGGATAGCAATTTGGTGGTTTATAACTTTGTGGAACATTTGCAATCTTGTTTTAAGTCTTCGTTCTTGTAAAGATGGCCAATCTAAGGTGTTTATCATTTCAGATACACTGCTGGTGTTGTGAAATCTATGGCAAACATAACGTGCTGCTCTTCTTTGTACTTGTTCAATTGGTGGATCTAATAGGAGCAATATAGAGTAAGCAGGATAATTATTAATTGTATTCTAAAAATTAATATTCCGAAATTTCATGATCATAAAATCAAAAAAATTAATATTCCGAAATTTCATGATTAATATTAAAAAAAATATTATATTTATAATAAAACTTAAAATTTTAGCTTAGAACTTGTTAAAAACCGTATTAAATATTCCATTGCCTAATCGACTTTATTTCTATGGCCGAGTTGGTAGTATGGCCGAGTCGACTATGGACGAATTAACTATGGCCGAGTTGGTAGTATGGCCGAGTCGACCTGTACCCCTTAATATTTATATCTAGTCCTTGATCAATTTTGGCTTCGAGTTTCTCGATAGACATTATGAATAATGTGAATTCCGTGTTACGTTTCTAGTACGTTCACACACCACAGTCCACAGTGGCTCTAACACTGGACTCTGCCCCATATTCTGTATGAATAATGATATCCACCATTTCTTTAGAACTGCTCACACCTGCTGATCTCTGTGCACTCACTTAAAACACCACACTAAAAATGTAAATAGGTTTAATCACCTTTGGCGTTGACTTTGTTTCATTAATATGAAACGGGCATGGCCATGAATGCTCGCGAATCTGAAAATTATCTGGCAATTTCACGCTCATCCAGTGCATTAAAAAGTGTGGAGATTTTTTTGGCCAAGATATATCGTGGACGACTTTTTTTAGGGCTGAATCTAGTCTCATTCAATCGGTATCAGGACATCTCGGTACTGAACATATGCGACATTTCGGTACTCGGTACTGAATAATAATAATAATTTGATTGAATTTAAAAAAATATATATAATTTTTTTACATTTAGAGGTTACAAATTTGTATTGTGTTTTTTTAATCATCTTTAATATTAAATTGACATCAAAGAGGCAATTCATTAATATTTGTAAATAACTTTTGTTTTGATAACTTAGTTCCTTTATCAATAAATCATAGATAAACTTAACGGGATGAACTGTTTTAATTAGATAGCTTTAATTACCAAATTTAATTTCTTTAATCATAGATCAATGCTATAATCTTTTTTTGGACTTCAAATTTTATTTGTTTATATTTGTTTACATTTTTATGGTGCATAAATGACATAAGACCAAAACAAAATATAATCAAATGTTTATGATAATAGAAATTATTGAAGAATCGTTAGGGTGATGAACTTTCATACATCGGGGATATCAGATAATCTGAAGTAAAGGTCAAAATAATGAAAATAAAAATCAATACAAAAACAACGATCTCCGGGATCGATCTACACTGGAACTATCAAAAACACATATCCATCCACTTTTGTGTCATATATTAAAGAACTACTAATACCAAAATATTGATAATTAGTAATACTGAATTGTCTCATCCAAGTCCCGAACTGTCCAGTACCGAGTACCGAGATGTCCAAGTCAGTACCGAAATATCCAGGTAGCGAGATGTCAATCGAACTGTCGTTCCTTACGAAATCTCAAAAGTTAACTTCCGCTTAGAAACAAAAATTCTTGTCAGTATGTCAGAAGAGATTTAATAAATTAAAAAAATATCAATATAAGTAAAACAATCTAACAAAATGACTTATTACACACAGGTTCCAGGTTTCAGTGGTATCGGACATACGAGAGAGGGTACGAGACTTGGATCACCTTTGCGCTTTATGTTAAGAAGATCTTCATTAGTTGATTGTGTTAGTGTGTTACACGGAATGTGTTTACAATGCGCAGAATTTTTTTTATCCATCAGTATGTGCAGCCATGTTTGTCAAAAAATCCTAGGTACACATTTTATACCATAAAGAGCTCGCTGACGCTCACATATTACACTAATTTAATTATTTGGCTGTGAATATTGTATTATAAATTTACTCTTATCCATGTGTGCAACAGTAAATAATTATCAAGACTCAAGTGCTGATGGGTTACTGATATAAACCTAAAGAAGAAGGGCTTCTAAACACCCAAACTATTATTATATTTCAAAAATGGGTGTGTTTGAATGTAAATGTTACTGTTCAAGAAATTTGTGTGAATTGATTATTTTGGGATCTGTAACTGTGTCCGTAATGGAAGCGAGAGGTTGGCTCCGTAAAATCTGATTCAATCCACCATTTCTTTAGAAATGCCTGTACCAAGTCAGGGCCATTGCAGTTTCCCAGTTTCCCGGTTGGTGACTGATTTTGTCTGTTTATTGATTTATGAGTTTTGAATTTCCCTTTGGAAGATTGCTCTGTGTTCGGTAATTTTGTTATTACCCTTATCCATACGTACCACTATTATATTCAAAGGTATGAAGCAAATGGCTGTGAAATGTTACACCACTGCTTGAAAATCATTTCGTAGATTGTATTTGGAAAAAAAAATACATTTAATTTTTTTTTTAATTTGCCACCCTAAAAGTTGTATGAATTTGTATATCATCTGGTTTCTTTGCATACTTAGGTTATAAGATACATAAATCTAACAACTTAACCCTTGCTACATGTAGATACAAGTCAAGAAAAGCAGATGTCAGTCCGTCATTAAAAATACAACACAAACTGTGATTCTTTAGTATTTTCCCTGAATATTATCTCCTCAAAAACTGACCAATTATATTGGGATTGAATTTTTATGGTAATGAAGAGCACAAAAATTCTATAATTCTATGTCACTTCATATATTCCGGTTTCCTTGCACGATACCTAAAGGTAAAGGTAAAAGGTAAAATATATTTAGGTTTAAAAATTTCAACATCATACACAAGTGTTTAAAAATTTCTCGTTAAGTTAAAAATAAAACATAAAACTGCCATCTTTAACTGAAACTTCAATCCACCAATTGTAGCTGCTGAGAACTTTCTCACCAAGGATAGCCCATGAAAGCCATTCAGCTTATTTCCAATGGGGTCCTTTATAAGTATCGGCTTAAAGTTCAAGTGGACATTAAAAGATCAACATGAGCGGGTAGAGGGATTACTTAATTTTAAAATAAGTACATTTATATCTATGAAAATATATATGTATATATAATTGTCATTATTATGATATGACACGTCTTTCCCGTTCTTCACTGGTATGTATCAGGTGGCACTTCACTTCTTTTTTAAATCTTTGCAAATCATTGATGGATTTGATCGAATCGGGTAGAGAATTCCAATCATGGATTCCATTGTAGTAAAATGTTGTTGATTCGATGCCTTTAATTTTTGGTGTAACATAATTAATCTGACTTGATCTAGTATTATGGGCATGATGTTCATTAATTTTGATGAAATTATTTTTCAAATAAGAAGGACATGTATCATAATAGATTTTATGAGCATGGTTCAATCAAAGCTGTTTTACTCTGTTTTCAATATTTAAAAATCCTAGACTAGATAATTCAGCTTGCTTTATACTAGTTCTTGGGCCCATGCTTTTGATGAATCTGACTGTTAATACCTAATAAAACTCATTAACAAGACAGATTCCAATATACTGAAAATGAGCTAAATACTTGAACTGAATTATTCTTCACACATACACTTTTGAAAAGAAGAAGAAAAGAAACGATATTTTGTGTCGATTGTTGTTGATCAGGAAAAGGGTTGGAGCCATACAGAAAAGAAGGTGGCCCAGTGTTCAAGTGACTGTTGTTTCGGTGACTAAATGTTGATGACGGTGTGTTTCATCCACTAAATATTCTGGTATAGAAATATGGAACTAAGTGCATATTGTCTGATTCCCTTCCCATAATCGACTCGGAAAAGTTATACTTTCTTGAATGGGTTTTAATGTGTATTGTAACCAGAAAAGATTTTTAATGAGTAACATCACTAACATCGTCAGTATGGCAGCTGCTGACAGGAAATTAATAATATTGGATTTTAACAGACCCAATTAAATGCTTTCTGTGATTCTTTTAACCAGAAAATGTTTCAGTGCATGTAATTATTTTTATTATAACTTTGTGATTAATTTGCCTTTAATTTTACTTCTTGTATTTATTTTCTATGCTGACAATGCATTTGCTGTTTTATCCCAAGTTTCAGCTACACAATCAATACTAATATGTGGACTAGTGCATTTCATGTCAGGTGTTGCATATATGAAAATACTGGCAAGCAATGGTTGATAATTCACAAATTCTAACCAAAGTCCATCCTGATGATAACTTATAAAATCTCAATATTCAATAAGAGAAAAATACTTACTCATTTTCTATTTTAAACATAATGTTTCAATGTTCACATTTCCTAAGATTTTGATTGTTCCTGTGATAGAAGAAGAGTATGACTTCATAATCATACAGCCATACCATTTGGAATATTATCAGGGACATAAATTTGATGATCAAATGATTTACAAAAAATTGAAAATTCTTCAGTCTGTGTTCTTGCATATACAATGAAATCTTTTTAAGCCAAAACCTGAATAAACAGGAATCTTGTATAAACAAACTCTAAATAAAGTCCCAATGCAGATTTTTTTTGTTAATTTAACCTGTTTAAACCGAGCATCTGTCTTATCATAACATAAAAGTTGGTTCTAAGGAAGATTCAGTTAATACAGGTTTCATTCGATGTGATACAATTTTTTAACCATTTACTTTTGTCAAACATACTTTTGAAATATTAATTTAGAGTACCGGTTGTCAATCAAAAAAATACATTTAGTAGTTATTGTAACAGATCACTGACATGAACATTTGATAGATTCCCATCATTAATTAAAACATATACAATACAAACAACCAAAACCAAGAATGCAAAAATCTGCATCTTTTTCTGCATGCCGACATAAAATTACAGATGGTCCAAGAAAATGCACTAATGTTACAATAAAAAAACTATAGGCTCCCAGGAGCCTGTAATCGCTCACCTGGGTTCATTTGTGACTTTGTTTTTACTAATTTTTATTTGTAACAGCAGCGTTATTGGTTTGCTGACCTGAGCCATTTGACCATATTCTAAAAGATGACCATCGTAGGACCATTTCAGCAACATTTTGGCCTACTTGGTTGACATGCCTTGACAGTAGCTTTTTCATGAAAAATATTGTTTGCAACAATATCCGCCATTTCTTTTCCATATTGCAAGATTGTCAAGATCATGCATGTTGTTCTGCATTGATATTGGACTTTATAGACAAGTACATACAACTACCTGTACATGTATGCAATGATATCATTTGCAAATAGAGTATGGTGGTGTTTCTAAAGTAACAACACTTGGTTAGCATCTTGCAATGATCATTCTTGACAACTTACAATTCCATCCTCCATGTAGTATCTGAGAACCCATATTGCAAGATTTTCGAGATCATGCATGTTAAAAGTAACACCACTAGGACAGACCATGCAAAAAAAACATTCCTGCTAAGTTTAGTCCTATTTGTTTCAGTGATTCTCTAAAAGAAGATTGAACTTTCGACCAATCAGAGACTTTTATGGCCCCTAACAGCCATGTTGGATGACCGATATGAACAAAAAGTAACAACACTTGGTAAGGACCTTGCAAGGAACATTTATGCCAAGTATGGTTCCAATCCATCCAGTGGTTCTTGAGAAGAAGTTTGTTTTACATATTTCCCATAGTGTCTCTATGTTAAATTATGTCCCCCGCTGGCGGCCACCTTGGATTTTCAATCGGTCCAAAAAGTTACAACACTTGGTTAGCAGCTTGCAATGATCAATCATGGCAATTTTCAATTCCATCCTCCATGTAGTATCAGAGAAGAAGATCTTTGAAATTTCAGCCAATCAGAGGCTATTATAGCCCCTGGCAGCCATATTGGATAACCGATCGGAACAAAAAGTAACAACAATTGATCAGGACCTAGTAAGGAACACTTCTGCCAAGTATGATTCCACTCCACCCAGTGGTTCTTTAGAAGTTTGTTTTACATATTTCCCATAGGTCCGCTATGTTAAATTATGTCCCCCGCTGGTGGCCATCTTGTATTTTCAATCGGTCCAAAAAGTAACAACACTTGGTTAGCAGCTTGCAATGATCATTCATGACAATTTTCAATTCCATCCTCCATGTAGTATCGGAAAAGAAGATCTTTGAAATTTCAGCCAATCAGAGGCTATTATGGTCCCTGGCAGCCATATTGGATAACTGATCGGAACAAAAAGCAACAACAATTGATCAGAACCTTGTCAGGAACATTTCTGCCAAGTATGGTTCCAATCCATCCAGTGGTTCTTGGGAAGAAGTTTGTTTTACATATTTCCCATATGGTCGCTATGTTAAATTATGTCTCCCGCTGGTGGCCATCTTGGATTTTCAATCGGTCCAAAAAGTAACGACACTTGGTTAGCAGCTTGCAATGATCATTCATGACAATTTTCAATTCAATCCTCCATGTAGTATCGGAGAAGAAGATCATTAAAAATTTCAGCAAATTAGAGGCTTTTATGGCTCCTGGCAGCCATGTTTGATAACCGATCGTAACGAAAGTAACAACACTTGGTTCAAGCATGCAAATGAATATTCCTGCCAAGTTTGGTCCCATTTGCTTCAGTGGTTCTCTAGAAGAAGATTGAAATGTTTACGGACGGACGGACGACGGACATCAAGTGATGGCAATAGCTCACATGACCCTTCGAGTCAGGTGAGCTAATTATGTCACTTTAATGCAAATACACTACAGTTCAAGGGGAGAATTCAACATTGTGAGTCTGATCTATTTCATTCTTTTTTTTTCTTTTTATGAGATTTTTATTGAAAGAAACAGACATGCATACATACAAAAATGTACATACATATATTTTTCAGAATGCAGAAAGTGACAGTGATCTTTGGGATGATACAGCACTAATTAAAGCTTATGATAATGCTATCAATGTAATGAAAGTGAGTCAAATTAAGTATAGTCAGTAAAATTAGAAAACACTTCTTGTATATGAACAGTCGATTATTTTACAACTCATTAGTGAATTGTACAGATAAACAAATTGAGAGAGAGACACACATGTGAGGTGGTGATATGCAGCTGATATACAATAAATATTTTTCTCACTATTTTTGACCACTTAAATAAAATATAAAATACATAAAACACAAATAATGTGCTATTGTGTACAACATTTACTGAGGTTTCAAATATTATGAGGGGACGTCGTGGCCATGATCGTATGGTAGTTGCAGGCTGTCCAGCGGCCTTAAAATTCCTAAAAAATTCTAATTTTTTTTTTAGTTTTGCTAAAATTCCTTAAAAAAATTTGAATTCAAGGGGAAATCCTAAAAAGCCCTAATGTTTCATGTCAATTCCCATTTTTTTTATATTTCTACTCTAGCAATTTTGAAAATGCATTCATACAAAATGTGTCTTAATGTAGTTTGCAGTTCTTATTCAGATTATGCAGTGAAAGGCAGTTGACCAGTGGATCCATGTGTCAAGCTTGTTTATTGAGACAATGGAACCCTGGAAGACGCCCTTCCTGTACTTAAAGTATTTTTTGTGAGTTTCTTTATTGTCAAATTTGCGAAGGTAAGTCCATTTAAATGTCTAAAACTGCTCTAATTTAGTTATAAAATTCCTAATTTTAGCCCTAAAATTTCTTAATTTTATCCCTAAAATTAGCCTTATTTTTGTCAAAAAGTGCTGGACAACCTGTAGTTGGATTTATGACTACCTATGCAATCAGTGCCTATCACCACTGATGTTGTGAGTTCAAATCACGCTTAGGGTGAGGTGTACACCATTATGTGATCAAGTTTGTCAGTGACTTGCACAGGTCGGTGGTTTTCTCCAGGTACTCCGGTTTCCTCCACCAATAAAACTGACCACCACAATATACATTATGTACATAATAACATTGTAACTGAAATATTGTTGATAGTGGCATTAAACAGAGACGTTAATGTTTCATAGAGGTATTCACCTAGACAGATTTAATAACAGCAAACACAATGAGAATCTAATTAATCCTGACTCAGAACTGGTAAACACATATATGACAGGGGGAGTTAGATAGATGTATTAGGGAGCAATGAAAATATATTCCCCCCCTCTCCACTCATATGAATCCACCCATTTAACTGTGCAGGAGTGGCCTTATATTATGGTTACAAATTGTCAATGTACATGTATGTAGAAATTCTTTCTTTGAACTCTACAACATACATGTAGAACCTGTAATCGATTGAAAGTACGTACAGATATTGTGAAGAACAATTATATTTATTTTATTTTTCAGTCAAAAGTGAATGGAGCGCCTGCAGTTGTAAATGATAACGAATCACAGACCTCTAATAAACAAGATAATAAAAAACGGAAGAGAAAACGGAAAAAGAAACATAAAAATAAAAAGAAGGTAAAAATTTTCAGTCAGTCAGTTATTTGCTTACAGCTATCAGTTTGCATACCAATATATAAAAAAATGATTATATGTATTTGGTTTTATAAGATAACCTGGTCTAAATGTCATCACTTTGCATCTTTTGTCTTAAGCATCAGTGTCCATTAGCTTTTCACAAACCACTATACCAATTTATTTAGGTGGTCCTCATTATGTTAGATGATTTATTTCAACATGGCTGTTGGGGCCAATTATAATACATTCTGTCTTGCTGAAAATTCAAAAACATTTTCTCAGAAATCACATGTGTAATGGAATTGTAATACACTGTATAGTTAGAATGGTCCTCACATGCTTCTGTAAAAAGTTTGTGATTTTTGTACCTTCGTAGGAAGTTGAGGGGGTGGTATCCTTGTAGAATGGAATTTTGACATGTCCCAACAAAAAAGTCATGAGTACCACCAGTGCAACCTTTGTTATTGTTTGTGAAAAATAGTGAGTCCCAAAAACAAGTGATGAGGTCAGGACTCGTCTAGACAAGTTGTAGGTATCTCTGGGGTATTCTGGTTTCCAAGTGTTGTCCCTCTGTAGACACATCTTGTCATATTTTGTATGTACATGTATATTTATTAGGATACGGCTGAGTTTCATGTATAAGAATAAGTTCTGTGACCTTTGTCCACAAGGCCAAATAAATGATTTTGTTGTTGCTGGCATTTAAAATATAGCTTGGTGTTCATTCTGCAGGGCCCGGGTGACTCAATGAGTTAGGTCGTAGGATCTAACAACTCATACAAGCCTATCACTAATACGGCGTGGGTTTGCGCCCAGCTTTGTAATTTACAAAAAAGGGTGCACTCGACTCGCAGCCGCAAGTGATAAAGTTTACCAGTTGCTTTCCCAGGGTCAGTGGTTCTCTCCGGGTACTCCGGCTTCCTCCGCCACTAAAACTGGTCGCCATGATATTGCTGAAATATTGCTGAAAGTGGCGTTAAAAACACCAAAATTCAAATTCAAATTCAAATTCAATTCATTCTGTATTGGGTCATATCAGGAAACTTTCATTGATTTAAGCAAGAAGCTCTCTTTTTATTTATAAAACTGCTATGCTATACCCGAAGATTTTTATGAAAATAAATTGTTAAACAGTGAAGGTCAATAATTCTACTAATATCAACAGGCTCATGGTTCATTTGAAATTTTGAAATGCAACTTGACAGGACGTTTTAATACATAAAGTGGATCAACTGACTGAATAAAAATAACAAATTCTACATGTATGCACGAAATAACTTGGAGACGATAAAGATGACCAAGTGTAGCATTTATTAATAGAAATAGAGTACCATTCAACTGCAGGCTAGGGGCCTATTCACACTCATTTTATGGTATGAGTTATGCTCATTGTTGAAGACCCTACTGTGACTGTGAAATGTAGAACAGCAATAAAAGTCCTGTTCCTTTACTTTTGTTTGTGTCTGAGCGTGATATTGAATAGTCGCATGTTCATTTACCAGGGATGATTCTTTTCAGAAATTTAACTGATTCCGCTGTAAATTGTTATCCAAAAGCTACTGGACAATGGTCAGAACAGGTAAAAAAATGACCATTTTGAAAGTTGGTGTTGATGGTTTCAGCAAGTTTTCATTGATTTCAGTTATTTTATTTTCTAACCAGAATCATCCCCGAGTTATATCCCCATGTGACAATAAGTCGGTCAGTCATTGGATAATGTTTAGTTATTTTTTTCATGTTTGAAAAGTAAACATTTTTTTCTTTGCAATTATGTTCCTCATCTATTCTTGCTCACATGTGTAA
>MJUT01052734.1:16540-67318 GCA_002080005.1 Gigantidas platifrons | reverse complement strand
AAAAAAAAAAAAATGCCTCCCTCATCACTTTTTACAGCAGTAAAAGGATAAAAAAAAATGCTGCCCTCCTTCATCAATTTTGACAAAAAAGGGCCTGACAACCAAGTAATTAACTTTGCATGGCCTTATGTAATTTGAATGTTAAATGAAATAAATATTAAGGTAAACACTATAGAATTGATTGTCACAATCTTTACACCTCAAACATACTCAGTGAGTGATATATAACACATTCTTTACACCTCAAACATATTCAGTGAGTGATATACTGTTGTTGTTGTTTTACCCATCCATATGGTGTTCAGATATATTTATATAATAATGTTGTGTTAGTAATGACTATGCCAATATAGTGGTCAGGGTTGAAGACGTAGTGCACGACCCGCAGGGGAGTGCACTAAGTCTTCAACCCTGACCACTATATGGCATAGTCATTGCTAACACAACATTATTATTATTATTATGCTGAGGGCTATTCCATTTAAATTTCCCATCAGGGGGTGGAACGCCATTGATTTATTTTTCTATTGGTGGTAGGACAATACCTAGACATGTTCTGAATCATAATTTTGCCGTGCGTTACCAATTTTTTTCAGTACAGAACACAGTAGATTTTTACGTATATCGATCGATTTTTTTTTATTAGATTTCACGGTAATTATAAAAATTTGAACTTTGAAATTCATATCATTCACAATGCCTTCCCAGGAAAGACGTTTGAAAGAAAGTGTCAAAGGAAAACAAAAGTTTGACATCGTATTTTTCGACTTCTTAAGTTGATATAAAAAATGAGTTATTTCCCTTTGTTATACATTTGTACTTGAAACAAACCAAAATTAACAAAATCTAAATATGCCATTTGCAATATGTTATTATAAAACACAATAAAACTACACAAGTTTATTCTGAAATAAAAACCTGTCTACTTAAACTGAAACAAAGACAATATTTAGCAACAACCAGTTCTATACATTACCTGTAGTAATAACACACATGCGTAAATAGACATTCATTAATATACGGATATTATGAAAAACATTACAATACTGGTATAAACAGTAGACAATACTGGTATATATTGATCTGTAATAAGCATAAGATCAATCATATCAAATATTGCTCTACTTTGGATTGATGTTTCCTTTTTCCTAGACAACAATCTTTATTTATTGTTGAAACCAATATGATGTATATGAACCACAGATTAACCCATTAAATAGAAAATTAATTGATTCTGACACTCCTAGAAAAAGACATAGTGGTCACAAAGTGGGCTTTGATAACAATTGGAGCTATAGAAGCTCTGTGCATTAAAGTGCCCTTTTTCAGCCAATGTTTACGCATAAAAGTGCCCTTTTCAGAAGTAGCACCCTGCCCTTTTGAAATCCTAGCTAGAACACTGGATGTGAATCATGTGTGTGAGTTGTTGAAGGCAAATGGCCTTCAACAATATACACAGATGTTTTTAGGTACAGTGATTTTGTAACAGAGAGACCAAATATGCACCTCAATGGTAGAATAATAATATAAAATGAATTGAAAAAACGGTGCATGGTTTGACTGTTTGACGCACGTGGTTTTACGTTTGTTTCCCAATTTATACCACAGGGGCTTGTTACAATTTTTCCGGGTATTCTATCCACGTAAACCACCATTTCTGGGTTAACGTGGGTAGTATACCCTGATAAAGTGTAACAAGCCCATGTGATTGTTCTAGACAAAATAAAAGTACTAAAAACTGGGGAAAAAAACAAACAGCTTCAATACAATGAAAATTTACTCACAAAATGGGGACCTGACATACACAGATCTGCAATAAAGATCTTACCTACAATCAAGAAAGTTGGGAATATTCCATATGGCTCAAGTAAATTTGAGTATTATACATTGTATATGCTGACATTTGACTACACTATCCTGAAATACTGAGAATGAATCTGAGGTTTTAGGTAGTCTCGTAAAAGCGGATTACCAGAACACTATTTAAGGCCAATTAAAATTATTTAATAGATTATCATCCCTGCCCGCCGCTCAAAAATCAGGTTGCCCCAATTTTTAATTATTTTTTTTACATAAATCGTTCCCGGAGTTTTATCGTGAACGCTCCCGATGTGAACGTATTCTTACACTATCATTTCAACTTCTGTTTCATTTGTAAACATGGTTTTCGTGATAACGAGAGTAGTTACCGGCATGAACAGGTGAATGAAAGAAAGGGGTGGTTTGCTACCAATTTTAACCCAAATAGTAAGATTTTGTTATTACAAAATATATAAACACTACAGGCCAGCTAGCTAAAAGCAGGGAGTGACTGAGAACTAAAAGGTGCATACATAGAAAATACAGTGTCATATTAAATGTGCTTTAGTATTAATTCTATGAAAATACAATATTCATGGCAACATGTGAAGCATTATATGGATATAAAAGATAAAAAATACAAATATACTACATTCTGTGTTTAATATTATACATAAGACAATAAAGCATAGCATAATTACACAAATAAGCACAAGGAAATGTATATTATTAATTATATATATCCTGTCTCCATTCATGGCAAAAATTGTTGCATTAGATGAATGACACAGGCTCCTTGGAGCCTTTAGTTGCATTGCTTAAATATGAAAGTAATCAGACAGACATGTGGTGCCCAAAGTTACACCCTTTAGTTGCCATTCCTGGTCTTCGATTTTTTTGGAAATTCCTGTTATCTTTATTCATACATTTTATGTTTATCTTTTTTTTTCCCTTGGTACTGGGGTAAAAATAATTGCTAAATGTTTGGTGGGGGGTAAAAAAAAAAAAATTCTGTTGGTGGTAACCTTAAAATTCATGGGTGTTCCACCCCCTGGTGGGAAATTTAAATGGAATAGCCCTGACTGTTATATGTAGACAAAATATACTTTTAAGAATTATTACAATAAAGGAGGTCCTGATATTGGTGACTAATATATTGGATCAGATAGTCTTGAAAGTGTGAGAATATTCTTTGTTTCATTTAAGGCTTTAAAAATATAAAGATTTTTGAAGTTTGAAATTTAATTAACAACAATAACAAGTATTAAAAAACTTAATTTAAAGCATTTAGACGACTATGATAGATTGACAGATTGGATCTGCCCCCTTGCACGTGGACTAGCTATATATAGCTTGACAGACAGCTGAAAAGCCAACCTTCCCCGCATGAAATTGGCATAGTAGATATACTATTTTCGCATAGTATATCAATGCATATATAATTTTTTGTGATATATGCCAAAATATCGTATGAATTTATATAACAAGAAATTTACAGAAAGCATAATAATCATGAATATATAATTAGATTTGTCATCCATCTTGTACACAGTCAGTTTGGTGGTGTAATGTTTAGTGTGCCTCGAGTGTTAAAGGCACTTTTGGGTCAAACCAAAGACTATAAAAATGGTATTTGCTGCTTCTCCACTAAGCATACAGCATTAAGGAGAAAGGGCAAAAATTGGTTGGTGCGGAATCAGGATAATGTGTACGAGTGGAGAGACATGTTTACAGCAGACTGTTGCACTATGAAAATCGAACTAAGCTTGTTGGTCTATTACAAAACAGATATTGTTATCATCTCATCGAATGTAATTTATTTTCGCCATGATATAGCTGAACATTTTCTCATTTGGTGTTAAACAACAATAAATCACTCTCTCCATCTTGTACAAAACTATAATATACTGATAAAAGTTGGATAATTGCTGTGATATCCTTTTAAGTGATATATTCTTGGACTGATTATTTAAAAAAAAAAAATAGTAATAAGTATTTCAGTTATTTTGATGGTTTGGTTTGGTTTGATTTATGGTGTTTAATGCCACTGTCAACAATATTTTAGTTATATCGTGGCGGTCAGTTTTATTGGTGGAGGAAACAGGAGTACCTGGAGAAATCCACCGACCTGTCGCAAGTCACTGACAAACTTGATCACATAATGTTATATCTATTTTGCTGACCAGATCAAGTTTACAGACAATAAAGTACTATGTAGAAGAAGGTACTGGAATGGTCCTATGAATCAATATTTTTATTGACATGAGGAAAACTAGATTTGATTGGATTAAAAATTTTGCCCTGCAACTGCAACCCTTAATAAGTTATTACAATACTCATTAGAAACTGCATCAAGTTCATTATGTGTAAGGAGTGAAGAATTCATCAAACATGACAGTCATTGAATTCCTTCCTAAGTCCACCATACTACATTTTATTATACAGGACTTGAAGTTGTACACCTGCTATTTTGATAATTTTTCTATAACATTGATTTCTGAGGTTTCCCTGCACCAAATGGAGATTTTCAGTGTTGTACAATATAGGAAGGGGTACACATCTTTAATCCACAACTCTTCATTGATCACTCGACAACAGCTAACCAGATTACAGATTAGATATTCTGATATTCAATAACATCAGAGTAGATTGGCTGCAATTTCAAAAATCTTTGTGACAAAAAAATACATAGAAGATTTTAAACTTGTTACCCTATAAAATTTCACACATTCTTCTGGATGTTAATATTTATTTGGTGTTCATGTAATGAAGATGTGCATATTGTTTCAGAAAAGTACATTCTATATATTTTGCACTGAATTTCTATTGTACCAGTGCTTATTTTTCATCATAATTCTGGATTTTTTTATAATTTGCAGTGAAAATGTAACAAGTAAACTGCTTTTGTATTTCAATACATTATTTTTCTTCAGAGTAATGATGTTATGTTTTATAAAACAACATTGATATTCATGCTATGGTGACATATTTTCTACCAATATAAGAAAACATAACGTTCTTGCTTCTGCCTCAAGTCATTTGAAAAATGCATTACCAGTACATCAATAGAATCCTCTAGTAATATAAAATTCTGTAGAGTTTGTATGTACTGTACGCTTTCTTTTCAATATATTTTTTTTCACAAGTTTCAGATAGAAACTTCTCTACTTTGAATCTCTTTATTAAAAAGTTTATTCCACAATTACACAAGTTTCCATTGATGGACTGAGCAGGTGCACCACCCTAACATATACCCACAATAATGGGTGATACATGTACCATTCTTTTCATTGTCTGCATATCTTGAAATCACAAATGGAGATGGTACAAAATAAGAAAACATATTCTTGGTGTAAAAATTTATTAAACCAATAACAGTGATATGTATAAATAATGGCACTATTTTTTGCATTGAATTTTTGTGCTATAATATTTGCAGTGTTAGGAAGACAAATATCTATATTATCTTTAACCAGAGGCTCTGAAGAGCATGTACTGCTCACCACCTGATTTAAATAGGCAATGAATAAAACAAGGGCTTCCTGCATCAGTTTTAATGAAAATTATTATTTTTCAATAAAAGTCATCACTAGATAGAGTCTGTTTGAAAAGTGTAAAAAGAAATGTGATAAGGAAATTATAGAAAAAAAACTCATAAAAATCAGACTTTTTGGTAAATAAAAATTAAAAATGTTGGTGTTGGTCCCTTTTGACCCCCTCGTATCTTTGAGAGTAAAAGCTACAACATTAACTAATCTGTTCCAATACTCCAGAAAGATTGTTTTTCAATGGAAAGAACTGCAAAGAAATCTGACTTAGTATAAAGTTATCTATTTTGGGTGATGGTCCCTTTTGGCTCCCCTTTAACCCTTTTTATTTTTAGAAACCATTTGAGCTATGTCACATTTGTTAGAAAACAGACAAGAAATTTAATAAGGTATCAAAAGAAAAAACCTTATCAGAATTAGATTTAAAATAAAAAGTCTAAATTTTGAGTGTAGACCTCATTTTGACCCCCTCACATTTTGGAAATATGAGGGCAAAACAAAATTATCTGTTGACATATTGCATACTTCATAAATAGAATTTTGTAAGAAGCATAAAGAGAAAAAGTTATCAAATTGGTTGTAAAAAAATTAATATTCCACATAGAAAATCAGAAAACACCTTGGGCCTCTTGTTTTGTGAAAATTATGAATCAGGAAGAAAAAAAACTCATAAACTTTGTAGCCGACCATCCAATGAACATTCCCACCAAATTTAGATCCAGTGATTTTTTTTTTGGGGAGAAGACGATTAAGATGTGAAATGTTTACAGACAATTAGAACAATGACGGATGCCAAGTGATGACAATACATAACATGATCCTTTGGGTCAGTTGAGCCAATAAAAGGATATAAAGTGCACAGTGTACTTTACTGACCAACATCTGTATGTTTTCATCATTTTTATGTCAAATTAGTGATATATGATTAACTATTACAGAAATGTTCCAGTTTATATCCAGTGGCAATAATTTATAATCATTTTTACATATATATATACAAAAACGGATATAACAAAGAGCACATTCAGTTTTCGGACAAAATTTCAGACTTGTGTATTATCTATCAAAATATTCTCATCTTGTTAATATAAAAATTTCGATTTTAATAATGATATAACTAATACATAGTGACTAGATTTTATAATATATAAATCTCTATATAAAAAAGTACCGGTACAATTACATGTATGACTGTGTATTTCTAACTAATTAGTGTAGTGAAAACTAAGAGTATTTCATTCTATATGTAGCCATTTTAAATATAAAATACAACCTTTCTAACAATACATTTTTTTCCAAAAAACATCAGAGATGCACATGCCTAATAACACTTCTGACATTCACCTCCATTAAAACAGAATTTGTTGGATTATCAAGGGGAACAAGATATGATTATAATCTAACGATTATGAAGTCTCCCAAACCGGCCATTGACAACAGGCTTAAATGAACACTTTGCATTGTGACAAATTCTGAGCTTGATTTTTTGCAGTATTGTGGCAGCCATTTTGAAAATGGAGAACGGTAGAAATTTTGCGATGTCAGGAATCAATTCCGGACATCATAATCTACCTACATATGAAATTTCGTTGAAATCGAACAATGTTGAATTTGTGTGGTATTGTGGTGGCCATTTTGACCGGTAGAAATTTTTCAATGTGGGGAATCTATTCGGGACATCATAATCTACCCACATATGAAATGTCGTTGAAATCGGACAATGTTGAATTTGTGCGGTATTGTGATGGCCATTTGGAAAATGGTGACCGGTAGAAATTTTTCAATGTCGGGAATCAATTCAGGACATCATTATCTACCCACATATCAAATTTTGATGATATTGGACAATGTTTAATTTTTGTGGTATTGTGGTGGCCATTTTGAAAATGGCGACCAGTAGAAATTTTTCAATGTCAGTAATCAATTCGGAACTTCATTATCTACCCACATATCAAATTTTGATGATATCGGACAATGTTGAATTTTTACCACCGATTATTTATGCCGTGTTTTGGCAGCCATTTTGAAAATGGCAGACATCTTGAAAATTTTGAAACACAGAATTGCTCCTCTAATGGTGACCTATCACTATGTCAAATTTTATGTCTCTATCATTATCAATTTAGAAGTTATCAACATTAATGTATGAAATTTCAACTTTCCCATAGGATTCTATAGTAACCCCCACCCCCTTTGAACCCCTCAAAATATGACCTTGACCCCCTTTACCACAAAGCTGAAACCTTTAGGACCAACTAGATACATATATCTATAACTCCACCAAGTTTCATGAAATTCTGTCTAGTAGTTCCTGGTCCACGGAAAGAAAGGAAAAAAGAGGAGGAGAATAATAATAATAATAATAAGAAACGGAGCAAAAACAATAAGTCTCCCAACGTTGTTTGGGAGACTTAATTACTCTGTATTTCATTAATCTTAAAGGGGAAGCGTGGGTATAAATAGCTGTGGTCGGAGCAAACATTTAGTTTCATCATTATTTTGGCCACGGTCATCTCGAGGAGGAAAAATCAATGATACACAGTTTCATAGTTACTTTTGGTGCAAAATATTTGACAGGCATGGTCACTAGTGTTTCTCCCTACCAAACTTTTAGTCTTATTATAAATAATATTCTTCATCAGCCTAAAACCTACAAAAATCACTTCAAATTTCTGAGGTATGTGACCTTGGTCACGTTGGTCATGTGTCATACAGTTTCATATATATGCTGTTCATATCAACAGGGATTTTTACTGATAAGCTCCGCCCACAAATTTTGGCGGTAGGCACTACCGCAAATTCCCCTTTAAGCCAATTTTAACAGTTCAAGTCAATTGGATCATTAAAATTGTCCTTCATGTATTCAAAGGTTATGAACTACATTGGATAAAAATTGACCTATATTGACTGAATTTAAATATAGTACACATTACTGTGGTATTTCAAGTTAATAATATACTGAACTAAGAACAAAGACTAGCAACTAATAGCTGACAAAAGTTGGCCCTTAAACAAAGTAATAGATGAGTTTGACTTGGTCATAACTCTCCTAACAAATAAATAAAATAAAAATCAACAGGCTACTAGCATTCAGAGGGATCTGTACTTAACAGTATTTACAATAATTCTGAAGTTTCATGAATATACAAGATTAGTTGCTAAAGAAAAAGACTTCAGTCGAGTATTGAAGCAACAGATACTATAATTTCAAATTCTTTAGGTAGGATAAATATGAAACTTAAACCATATCTTCAGAGAATATTTTGACGGAATAATTTTTATTCTGAGAAAAAAATTAATTTTATAATTTGAAATTGGGTATCAATAATAAAAAAAAAGTTTAAATGCATATTATATATACATGTACTGGCAATTGTATACAATTAAAAACAATATGTCGTCCTATGAGTATAATATCTGAGCTTCATAATTATCATTACATGTAGAAACAAATGACAGTACACTGTTGACAATGATTTTGCTGCTCATGCTGTTTTATCCACCTTCCCTGCATACAGAACTTTAACTACACCTTTAGCTACGTTTGTTGATACTCCTACTATATTTGGTGCCTAAAAATAAATTTGTTCAGATCTTGTATTAAACTCTAGATTATTGCTCTATACTAAATGTACAACCCAAAATGTTCAGCCTAAAACAAATCTCATTTTGAACCCAAAATGTTCATCCAACCCTACCTAAAACCCAAAATATATAGCATATAGCCTACTCTGCCCTGCCTAAAAACCCAAAATATACAGCCTACAGCTAATTCTGCCTAAAACCCAAAATGTTGATTCTACAGCCAATCCTAAGTAAATCCCAAAATGTCTAGCCTACAGCCAACTTTGCATTAAACCCAGAATTCCCAGCCTACAGCCAACCTTAACTTAAACCCAACATGTCCAGCTTACAACCAAGGCTGGAGATAAATACCTTAGTCTTACAATATTTAAATATAATATCCATACATTAATTATATAGTATCAATTACTAAAAACTCCATGTTAACATAGAACTGTCTTAGGTAATAACACTGCACCAGCAGTGGTAGTAAGAAGTAACATAGAACTGTCTTAGGTAATAACACTGCACCAGCAGTGATAGTAAGAAGTAACATAGAACTGTCTTAGGTAATAACACTGCACCAGCAGTGGTAGTAAGAAGTAACATAGAACTGTCTTAGGTAATAACACTGCACCAGCAGTGGTAGTAAGAAGTAACATAGAACTGTCTTAGGTAATAACACTGCACCAGCAGTGGTAGTAAGAAGTAACATAGAACTGTCTTAGGTAATAACACTGCACCAGCAGTGGTAGTAAGAAGTAACATAGAACTGTCTTAGGTAATAACACTGCACCAGCAGTGGTAGTAAGAAGTAACATAGAACTGTCTTAGGTAATAACACTGCACCAGCAGTGGTAGTAAGAAGTAATATAGAACTGTCTTAGGTAATAACACTGCACCAGCAGTGGTAGTAAGAAGTAACATAGAACTGTCTTAGGTAATAACACTGCACCAGCAGTGGTAGTAAGAAGCAACACTGCTATCAATATTTATTTACTGCATCCAATACAAATTTATACTCAGTTTTTTATGTGGTTCTTGACGCCAATCACTGAAACAGCTGTAAAATTAAGTTTAAATACCAAACATTAATAAATAAATGTTACTTACGTATATAAAGAAATCTTGGAGCAAAATGCCATAAAATAGCCAGGCAAAAGAGCAACTTAGATTTCCTAATATCATAACGACCGACATTCCCTCTGAGCTCTTCTCTTTCATACAATCAATCTAAATTTAAAATATAATCTTTAGAATTAAGATGTTAGATGTTAATATTTCTTCCTCATTGTAGTCTATGTTAATTTTTTTACCCTCTCCCCCCCTCCAAGAAATAGTCCCATACTCCCTGAGACATTAAGTTTTATAAGGTTGGATCTCCATTTCACAAGGAAACTTCATTAACTGGTTCAAGCTGCCATAGTTTTGTGCCTGTCTCAGGACAGGATCTGGATTTCCAACATCATATGTCATGGTCTTTTGTGTTTGTTCAGTGAGTTAAGGTAAAAAGTGTTTATGAAAAGAAAGTTTAACTGTGATGGTCATCAATGTCAAGAAAATCAACAATTACCTCTCATCTGAATCGTTTTGTTGAAATTGGTAAAATGATTGACCACCACTGCTTAAACTTCCTTTTCATGATTCATATCAAGTACTAGTACAATTCCCTTACTGTTTCTTTTTATACTATTTCCATTGCATTGCATTCCATTGCTGATTATGTAAAATTTTGGACCTCGTAAATAAACCCTGGTATCTTCATTTGTGTTAGCTGGAATATGCTTATCAAAATGATTCAAGTCATTGAAATTCTACTTAATTTTTTCTTTTACCCCCCCCCCCCCCCCCAATAAACCTTCCCCATTGAGGTTTATATTTAATACCTACCACTTCTAAAGCAGGTGATGCTAGAAGTATAAAACTAAGTATAAACACCAAAAGTCCATATCTTTGTATCATATCTTCTTCAAATATCATGACATTAACACAATATAGATGGTTAATTAACAAGAAACTCAATCCACCAATTAACTGGAACACTGGACCACTCTGAAATATAAGACAGATCATTCAGCAACAGTATTATGAAAATATAGTTTAAACAGTGACGGTCATCAATTCCACCAATATCAACAAACGAACAATCATCTCTCATCTTACTGAACTCAAAGAACACAAGAAGACCATGACATGTGACATTAGAAATCCATGTCCTGGCTTGAGACAGGCACAAATATGTTGTTATATTATTGATTATATATTGTGTATCATTACTGTGTTAACTTTGCTATTTATAATAGTGTACAGTTATTACATTTGACTACTTTTAAATAAGGCAATGCAGATGCAATATTAACTCTAAATAACATTGGAATCATAAATATCAAAACATTGACTCGCAAAAAAAATTATAGTACAATATGATAATGAGATTATCTGCCCTTAAATCCATCAAGAACGTTTTGCATGATTTTAAATTTGACAAAAAAATAGAAAACTGAATCAAAAAGAATTTTTTTTTTATTTAATGTAAACAGTTTCGTTACCATTTCATTGGAAATGGAGTGTCCAAACACTATCTTACTATAGATTAAATTACTGTTGTGACCTATTATTTTGTATAAAATTAGGTGACCTTATTTTAAAATGCATCAATAGTTTAATAGAACTTTCCATTTAATAGTTCTGCAACATAAGGAATCCATAATTACTTATCAACATGGGGCAGTCGTGGTACATGATCGCATGGTAGTTGGATTTACAACTACATGTGCAATCAGTTCCTATTACCACTAATGTTGTCAGTGACTTGTGACAGGTCAGTGCTTTTTCTCTGGGTACTCCCGTTTCCTCCATCAATAATTTTGACTGCCACAATATGACTGAAATATTGTTGAAAGTGGTGTTAAACACCATAAAACAAACCAAACCAAACTTATCAACATAAGATAAGTCACCCAAAATTATCTTGATCTTTATTTCATGGTAGCTACCTAATTACAATATATCAAGATTTACAAGGAAGCCAAACAGATCACTAGAAAATGACAAAGGACAAAGAAAACATCAAACAATCTAATAACAAAAATTAAAATTGTCAAAATTGCAAAATAAAAAACAAACAAGCCTGAAATATGTTGTATGATCAGTAATAATATGTAAATAAAATAGAACTGCATCAGTGGTGTAATGGTTAGAGTGCTTGCCTTGAGTGTGGTAGATTGTGAGTTCCAGCCCTGATTGGGAGTGGTGTAATGGTTAGAGTGCTTGCCTTGAGTGTGGTAGATTGTGAGTTCCAGCCCTGATTGGGAGTGGTGTAATGGTTAGAGTGCTTGCCTTGAGTGTGGTAGATTGTGAGTTCCAGCCCTGATTGGGAGTGGTGTAATGGTTAGAGTGCTTGCCTTGAGTGCGGTAGATTGTGAGTTCCAGCCCTGATTGGGTCAAACCAAACACTATAAAATTGGTATTTGTTGCTTCTCTGCTAAGCACGCAGCATTAAGGAGAAAGAACAAAAATTGTCTGGCTTAGTACAAAGCGGACTTCATCATCATCTCATTGAAAATTAACTTGTTTTGGCCATGAAATAACTGAAGCTGAGTATTATTAAATAACAATCGCTCGCTCACTGTAAATGTAATATTCCCAGAAAACTTTCGTAACTAAACAAAAATAAGGAAAATGATCAAGTAACTTTTTTTTAACTGGAAATTATGTTATTTGCATCTATTTATTTTTAATGTATATTTACTACTTTTCTCTTCCAAAATAAATTTATAATGCATTAAAGAGGCAAAAAGCATTTCAGTGATTCCTACACTTTCATATAATAACTTGTACCTTTGACTTTGTGACAGCAATATAAGATATAATACAAAAAGCACTCATCAGAATGGCTATAAAATTGATGTAAAGTATTGTAGCATTAGATATCAGTAAACCATAGACTGTTCCCACAACACCACTGCAATAAACATGATAAAATAACATTAGACACTAGGAAAGAATTGTAGCAGTGGATACCAGTTATCTATCTATGCAATCAATGTCTTTAGTTGTGAGGTGGATTCCCACTTGTTGTCTGGTGTATTTTTTTGTGTCAAAGGTTATCATTAATTTGTGACAAGTCACCAAATTTCTCTCTGTCCAGTGTCCTCCACCAATAAATTTGACTGACACAATGTAATTGAAATATTGTTGGAAGTGGCATTAAATACCCAACCATGAGCTCCACTGCAATAAAAAAAAGAAGATATTTAAGCAATGGCAGGTAATTATACATGTATATGTAATGGTAGAATTTTTAAGTTTCCATAAGTCCACTGTAAAAAAAATAAAAGTTAACAATTGACGTGAATGAGTGAGAGAGTGATTGTTGATTAACACCAGGTTAGCTATTTTCCAGCTCTATCATGGTGAGAACAAGTTACATTTTGATGATATAATGATGATGTCTGCTTTGCAATAGACTAACATGAGGTTAACAATGTGTATGCTATAAACCATTAAGTTTGTTATCACTGTGGCACAGCTCTAATTATAATAAAACAACAATAAAATCATCTGGTCATTGTGTACTGGATAACCATAGATCATCTTTTCAGGAAATAAACCAGACATATTCCCATTGAGCAAGGCTTTGACAATGGAGTTACTTCCCTTTAACACCTATGAGTTGAGATGAGAGGTGATTGCTTGTTTTGTTTATATTGGGAAATTGTTGACCATCATTGTATAAACTTTCTTTTCATAATAAAATTATATTGAAAAATATATAAACTTGGTCCATTTAATGAGTACATGTATTTATGTGTTTAATTTATTTTGGATTGCTTTACCCAAACCAGTTGTTCAAGGGCCCGGGTGGCTCAATGAGTTAGGTAGTTGGATTACTTAGCAACTCATACAAACCTATCACCAATACGGCATGGGTTTGCGCCTAGCTTTGTAAATTACAAAAAAGGGTGCATTCGACTCGCAGCCGAAAATGCTAAAGTTTACTAGTTGTTTGCCCATGGTCGGTGGTTCTCTCCATGTACTCCGGCTTCTTTCACCACTAAAACTGGTCGCCATGATATAGATGAAATATTGCTGAAAGCGGTGCTAAACACCAAAAATCAAAATCAATCATCCCAAACCAGTTGTAAAAATAAATATATAAAATATTACAACCGAGTTTATCATATAAGTGTCAATTTGGTATCTAAAAACACTTACTTGAGCAAACCAAGGAAAAAGAAAATAAATGGCACATTTTTAGTAATGCCTGTCTTTATCATATGTAGACATGGTGGTCTGAAACAGAATTAAATTTAATGTACAGAAATAAATATATAGCTTTACCGTGTGTAGATATGGTGGTCTGAAACAGAATTAAATTTAATGTACAGAAATAAATATATAGCTTTACCATGTGTCGACATGGTGGTCTGAAACAGAATTAAATTTAATGTACAGAAATAAATATACAGAATTAAATTTAATGTACAGAAATGAATATATAGCTTTACCATGTGTCGACATGGTGGTCTGAAACAGAATTAAATTTAATGTACAGAAATAAATATACAGAATTAAATTTAATGTACAGAGATAAATATATAGCTTTACCATGTGTAGACATGGTGGTCTGAAACAGAATTAAATTTAATGTACAGAAATAAATATATAGAGTGGAACTTGTGCAATCCGACACCTGAGTTTTCAAACATCCAGTGATATCTGATAAAAAAAATAAAATTTCTTGGTCCCAAAGTATTTATGTTAACTAAATTAAACCCGAGTATTCCGACATACTGTTCAATCTGACATATTCCCTGGTCCACTGGTGTGTTGGATTAGACAGGTTCCACTGTAGCTGTATTATTTAGATAACTCCGACTCAATAAAATAATATTGACTGAGATCATTAATAAAAAAAATATATGTGTACATGTAATAATTAATAATAATTAGATAAACAGCAGATAGTATATAATGGGTTTAATTGTCAGAACTTTGTAAAGTAATACTAAGTATTAATTATGTATCTAAAGTAATTTTGAAATCCAGAAAGACTGTAGAGATGTTAACTGCAGAATAACATGAAATAAGGCAAAAGAAGTTTGACAAATGATTTGATTATCACTTGTGTAAGTGATTTAAGTTGTACATCAAGGGGAGATAAACCCTACCTTTAAAGTTACTTGAAAAAATATCACTTGTTTCAGTAGTACCTGTCCCTGACTCTTTATGGATATTAATGTGTTAATAGAACAGAAATTCTCTAATAGTTCATGAATCAATCATAAGATAATAAGCAAATTAGTATTCATTATCTTATTGTAATCATTTTCAATTCATTTTTTTTGTCTTTATCATTCATTGTAAATGAGTTTTGCTAATAAAAAAAATTGTCTATTGACTATTTATGAAAATGATTTTTTCTTAGTACCGGTATTCCAAAATATAGTGAGATTAGAGGCATATATATGTCTCAGACTCTGTCAAGATAACATGATCTCTTTTGACCTCAAATAATAATTATTATCAGAAATAAGTAAATAAATATCATTAAAATTCATATCAGTGAATGTAGATTAAATTTGTCATGAGAAATTCATCATATGAGGTGGAAACATCAATATAGAATATGCAGGATATAGTGCAAAATAGGGGAAATCAGTGAAATGTTAGGAACAGACTGGGTGAGATATACATTTTTGTACAGCGAAATATTTTCCCTATTTTAATCCACCAGTCTATATTCCCAATATATTGATAAAATATTTAGCTCTTGTGCATCCACATATGGATCTATAAAATATTGTGACATCTGGACAGTGCTATACAATAAGAGGCCTGTACAGGCTGTAGTATAGTTTTATTAAATATAATTTCAAATGTTGGTATTCAATAACTTACATTCCACTGGCAAGAGCAAGAATAGTAAGAAACTGTGTCAGTCTTTCAACAATGATAAACGTGTCCATGTTACTTAATTCAATAATGTAATAACTCAAGTGTAAAAATTCTCACATATTTATATATATATATATATTGCTTACCTTATCTACCGTATTGTATCTTATAAAAAAACTTTAAGAAAGTTTTCAAAGTAGACATAAAGTTTTATTCTTAAATTCTGACATATTCTTAAATATCGCAATAAATTAGATTTAAGAATGGGTTGAAAAATTAACACTTTTATATATGGATTGTATGTGCAATTCTTGTCTTTAATGCTTGTATATTGTCTTAAATATTGTTAAGAGTACGGTAATCTATCATAACCGGAATCTCAAATTTCTCCAGAAATGGTAGTATTTTATCTTTATATACATCATTATCTTTAAAATGTTTGACAGTAGCTAAATTAATCATACAACAACCAAGAAGTTAATAAATCCGCAAATTTGATTTTGAAAGTGCAAAAGTGGAAAACAATATCCCGTGGCTAAAATTATCAGCTTGACGCCGCGAGAGAAAACAAATTGTCAGCGATGACTTTGACTAGATTTCAAGTATCCTTCCTGTCAGCATGCCTGTCATTTCCAATACTTCTTCTGATGAAAGTCATAGGAGGAATTGACCATCCAGTTGCAATATTTGCTGTTGGCTTCGTGTCTCTGCTTGTTGTTTTTCTTTTACCTCGACTATACTTTAGAGATGGCCCTCCAAAACATGACCCGTTCTACAATGGTAATTATAGCTGATTTTTGATAACAATAAGAATATTTATTGACCTAATTATACAAATCGAAAATGATTTTTTTAAACGACTGTACAAAGATGTTCGGTAGAAAGGGTCATTTGTATTGGCATAAATTAAGAGCAGGTGCGACCTAACTTCCTAAGTCGGAAGCGATAGGTAGGCTAGTCATCGCATCATAAGACTTTCGTTTGTGCCGAAATACAATGCATATCATCATGTAATATATAGGGCCTAGACACTGATAGGAACATGAAATATTTTTGAATAAATGTCAAAACGCCCAACTTTTTTTTTCCAAAATGCAATCATCATTTATTAAATTTATAATTTTAATAAACAGATTAATAAAAATATAACAAAACAAAAACGAATCAAAAAGTTTTTTTTTACCAAAACACCCCCAATATTTTTGTGTATCAAATGTTTATAAATGTCTTCCCACGATCCGTTTTGTTCGAATATTTTGTTTTCGTTATTTATTAAAATTATAAATTCAATTAATGATAATTGCATTTAATTAAATTTATGTTTCATTAATTTTTACGATAATCAAAAGCCTTTACAATTGCTGATGGTCTAACCGTCTTTGATGTGTTTAATTACTGGTCATAAAGTAAAAAAAAACACAAGCCAAGGTATTGAGAAAAAAAAATACAAAGCCAACAAAAGAATTTTAAGAAATTTAAGCTTTGATAACAATAGCTTGGTCAAGCCTTAATCGAGGTTAGATATAGGACCTGATTCTGGCATGACAACATTATCCATTTGTCATGGAAAGTGAATGTTGCATAAAATGTAATCAGGTAGTTAAACCACGACAGGAGCCAGTCCAGTGCGATGGGTGTGATAAGTGGCAACACCGTACATGCGATACGGGCATCAAATAATTACATACAGAATTATCATACCGTTATACTACGTTATTATTACATACAGAATTATCATACCGTTATACTATAGTCCGTTTGACTTCTATAAATCTCCAGAAAAAAAATCTTAAAAATCCAGTTTTCAAATAAACATTTTTTTTTCTAGATGTATATTAATGTATGATATATACGTATACGAACTCTGACAATTAATCTCAAAACTTTTGGTTCATTATTAAAAAAGTTACCCATTATGTCTGTATGTTAATTGTATTTTCTGAAATGTAAAAATATGGATGGAGTGAGTACAAATAACAGATGTACCATGTGACATAGGAAAATTTAAATATAAAAGGACATCAATGAGGAAAATTTAAATATAAAAGGACATCAATGACAATTGACTATCACCTTAATGATCAATTAATGAGTAGCCTTTTAATATTTAAATGCATATGCCACATGGTACTATGAAATATACATTGAAAGCACATGTCTGTTATTTGGTTTTGATGGTCGGGCTCTTAAACTATTTATACTCACTCCATGAAGATTTTTACACTTCTGAAAATAGAATTAACATAGAGACCTAATGGGTAACTTTTTTAATAATGGACGAACTTTTTTTAAATTAATTGTCAGAGTTCATATATATCATATATTAATATTCATCCAGAAAAAAAATTGTTGATTTGAAAACTGGATTTTTCAGAATTTTTATAGAAATCAAACGGACTATACGTTACAATTACATATAGAATTATCATAACGTTTTTTTCAACAACAAAAACAATGGGGGCATTTTGGTAAAAAGTGGGTGTGTTTTGGTAGTGGGGTGTTTTGACCTGTTACCATATTTTTGCTTCTTTTTTTCCCCCATAAATTCATAATATTGCAAGTATTCTATTTTCATTTTGAAGCAAGAAGAGTTTGAAGACACCAAAGGCAAAGGGGTAATCAGAATCTGTATATCATAGATACCAAAGGGGTAATCAGAATCTGTATATCGAAGAAGAAAAGACAACACAATGGCCAAAAGAAAAATCTGAATAAAACTGAATCATTTAAAAACTAGCCATCACAAAAATATATTGTTTTGATTGTGATAATGACTTGATTGGTCTAGAACAAGCATCAACTTAAAATCTGCAAAATGTATATGACATTTGTCAATAGTAAAGACATGACGTCACCTGTTTGCTCCAGAGTACATTTCTGATTCAAATGTGTAATTGATTCGTCAAAAAGATACAAGATATTTTATTTTCCAATCATGGAGCCCAGTACTGAGCAGAATAATCATTTACAAAATAAAGAACATAAAATACACATATGATTTGTAATAATTAAATGTAATTTGAAAACATATTAAGAAAATACAAAAAAGTTTTTGGAGACACACTGTGACTCTGAAGGTCAAGGGGGAGACAACCCATAAAAGGATAATATTCTAATGTATTTATTATATTATTTTAAGTAATTCTCTGTTTTCTTTCTTTAAATAAATCAGTTAATAGTTTAGATGTTAATGAAATAATTTCTTTATCTTCACATAATAGTAACCATATAAATTTATCTTCTGTTGATAAGTTCTCAAAGTTGGTATATGACCTTTTTATAATATTAAAATATTTTGCTCTACAGTTATCTAATGGTGAGAAAATCATAAGGAAATAAAACTCATTTTCTATATTTAAATTACATGTACCATATTACCAATTCTATCTTCAACCTTCAAACCTTCATACCTGCCTCTTTCTATTCTTAAATCATGGGCACTTATTCTAAATTTTGCATATGTTTGTTGTTCTGTCTTAGAACCAAATTGTAAATATTCTTCAAATTTAAATAAGTTTTTAAATTTTCTATATGTTCTAAGTTTGTTTCCCATATTACATTGTTTGTTCATTTCAGAGTTTAGACTTTCCTTCCATTGATCAATAAATATTTTAACTTCTTTTTAACAATTTGCATTATCTTGTTAGTTGAAACATTGGTATAAATTGTATAAATTTTCTAATTCTAAATGTTTAAAAATCAATCGAATACAACTTAGCCATGAATCTTTATTTGTCTTTTCCATATCTGAAGCCAAATTTATGTCAGAATACTCCAAAGATTTTTAAAATAATTTATTACAAATAAATAAGTACAAACTTTGTTATTTTTATTACTTTTTAAGAAGTGGGAGCAATCCTGATTTTCTAACGCATAGTCAAAATGGCAGATAAACTATTTTAACTTCCGTTTCCGGTTTTGACAAAGACATTTTTTTGCAACTCTTTTTTTTTATCTTATTTTATTTTTACCATATTTCTACCCTTAAGAGTGAGTTGTCTCTCGCCAAGCCTCACTTATCAGATTATCATATTATTAAACTGAAAATAATATTTTTAGCTGAAGGATATGATTCAATTTTTTTTTCACTTTTTCGTAGTTTTGGAAAAGGATAGTGGTTATCATGTTCCTGAGTACTTGTGTTTTGTCTTTGCCTATAAACTTTTCACATTTTAATAATTTTCTCCAAAACCACTAGACCAACTGGAACCAAACTTGGTTGGAATGTTCAAAGATGGTAAATCAGATGTTGATAGTTATTTTGGCTGCTTCAAAGATATTAATTTCGTTGAGATTGGACTTCCAAAGAAATGTTCGGCTCTGATACTCCAGTCTAATCTCATCACAACAAAGCTTTTCTGGAAATTTAAAAACCGACCCCCCCCCCCCCCCCCATCCCTTATTGAAAAATAATGAATTAACTGATAAATAATGAAACTTGATAGAGTAACAACTAGTCTTAATTTAAAAATCTGATATTTTGAAACTTTATTTTACAGTGTGGAGTATTTTCTTGTTTGCTTCCCTTGTGGACATTGTGGTAGCATTGGAGAATGATGGCTATGTGGAAAAATACTTACATTTTTACCTTCTACAGGGGGAACCTTACTTAAAGACCCCTTTTGGGACCATGATCAACTACTGGGATGGCACTGTGCACCTTGCCTTAATTTTGTTTGTCTTATCTAGAACTGCATATAAGTAAGTAACCAGAGAAATATCTCAATTTCCTCTTCCAATAAAGTCTTTTTCTTTTGGGAAACCCTTTGCATGTTTCGATTACTGGGTACAGGAACCCAAACTGTAGACTAGTGGTGTATATGTTTCTGCTATTAGGTTAACTGCTAAGTTTTTTATAACATGTCACATAAAATTATAGTCATGGGTTCAAGTTTGACATATTGCACTAGACACACTCACAGTGTTTATTCATTCTGATTACAGAACTCATGTTCTTGAAAATACTCCATACTGAAAATGAAAGTTATGCACTGGTATAAATATGGAAAACTTCTTTTTTTTACTGTCAGTCTTAATTAGACATTTGTGCTGCTGCATGTTTTTGTTTTTTTATATTCAAAGTCATAAATTTGAAAAATGTCTTTGTTAAAGTGTCATATTATTAGAGAATTCTAAAATCATTATTGTAAATACTTTGTTAAAAATTATATCTATGCATTTATCATTATTAACAGTCATGCCATTTGCTAGCCTAGAAAGTTATTCTCACCCAATGGTCAAAGATAATCCATTGTTTTCTCATGAAATAAATTTATATATACAGTGGAACTTGTGCAATCCGACACCTGAGTTTTCCGACATCCTGTGACATCCAACAAAAAGTTATGGTCCCAAAGTATTTCTGTTAACTAAATTAAACCAGAGTATTCCGACATCCTGTACAATCCGACACATTTCCCTGGTCCCTTGGAGTGTCGGATTAGACAGGTTCTACTGTACAATGTATTGTCGAAAAAGTAGTTACTTAGTATACTCTTTTAACATGGAAAAAATAGAAATCATGCACGTTTTCATATACATTTTGTACTAATATTGCAGAAGATCTTTTAATAGATTAAAAGTTTTAATAATTTCTTCTCATAAAGACCACTTTGTTCAGTATGCATGTGAATTGTAGGATAACTGTGGTACCTGTAACTCTAGCAAACCTGAATAATTCCAACTATATATAATGTATAGCTAGAAGCTACCAGAATGATAACAGGACTACTTGTTTTTATAAAAATTGAAATATTATTTAGAGAAACAGACTGGGAATTAATATCAGATAGAAGATACATGAGAAATCTTCTACTGTTTTATAATGTAGTAAACAAAACAGCCCTGATAATGATTATCTCCCCCTGATACCCCCTCAAAACAAAGTACAACTGTGTACCCATTGAGAAATGGAACGTGAATTAATATTTAACCTTTTTGTAGATTATCTCCTACCAGTGATTTGGTTTTTTTTTATTTCTCACACAATCTATGTAAGAATCACACATTTATACCCCACATCATGGATAATTAGGGAAGATTCCTTTGATGTTTTATATTTTTCCTTTGTTCTTCATGAATTTTGTTAAAATGTCATGCATTCAGATTTCCAAAACCATGCAGCCATATGATCACTTAAACAATTTAAAATATATTAACTGAGAAATATTTATCAATTGATTCTTTGAAACATCATACATGTATAGATTCCCGGTATTTTCGACAAGAATCTTTACCCATAATACATGTGTAATGTAAATCGGTTCAAATCTGTTTATTTTTATAGGTATGGGCTATTTTTACAATGTATATGGTTAGATTCATCACTTGATTTACCAGAATATATATAATTTAAATAATGCATGCCTTTTGGAGAAACTTCATAAATTAGTTAGTATTCAATCCATTTTGTCTGATATTATGGCAAATGAAATCTGTTTACAGTAATAAAAAGTTAAGAAGTTGTTTTTACGTCATGACTGTTTAATGGGATTTCTAGATTAGACAAGATAACATTTTATACTGCCCTATTGGGTCAAAGACTATAAGAATTGTATTTGCTGCTTCCCTATGAAGCACACAGCATTAAGGAGCAAGAGTAAAGACTGATTGGCTCAGAGTCAGTATAATGTGTCTGAGTGGAGCAATATATCTACATGTGCACTGTTGTTTCAGTTAGCTTACAATGAAAACATCCAACTAAGCGGGTTGGTCTTGTTCAAATCATGAATGCATCATCATCTCATATAATTCTAACTTGTTCTCTCCATGATGTAGCTATTAAATCTGTAACTTGTGCTAAATAGCAATCAAAGACTCTTATACTAACCAACTGATGTGTTCCAACACTCATAGACTTGGTGTTTAATAGCAATCACTGACTCTTATACTAACAATCTGATGTGGCCCAACACTCATAAAACCTCTTTAAACTTGACTACCTGAATCCATTCTATATTCTTTTACTGACTACTTGATTCAACCCGACACTCTTTCTTTTAGACCAAAGCTCAAGTTTGCTTTACAAAATTCAGTGAGAGAAAATAAATTCCCCAATTATACAAGACATAATTCTATAAAATATGATGGATTCATCGGTTATTGTTTTAGAGAAGTCTTAAGTGTACACAATCACTAACATGACTGACTGAATATATTGACTATGCATGGTTTTTATTGCAGTATGGAGTATTTTCATGTTTTCATCCCTTGTTGATATAATTATTGCCCTGGAGAGTAATGGTTATATAGAAAGATATCTCCACTTTTACCTCCTACAAGGAGAACCTTATCTAAAGACTCCCTTTGGTAATCAGATCTGCTATTGGGATGGTACTGTTCATCTTGCTTTAAATCTATATATCCTGTCTAGAACTGCTTACAAGTAAGTATACAAATGTTCTTTCTTAAACTACAGAGGGGCTGTCATGGTCATATGGTAGTTGGATTTCCAACTACCTGTGCAATCAGTGCCTATCACCACTAATGCTGTGAGTTCAAACCCCGCTCATGTGAGGTGTACTCGATACAACATTATGTGATAATGTTTGTCAGTGACTTGTGACAGACTGGTGCTACATTTATTAAACTATGGTAAACAGAGAGTAGTATCAATACATAATTATACCCCTGCTCCCCGGAGGGGGAGGGGGGTATACTGTTTTACCTCTGTCCGCCCTTCCGTCCGTCCATCCCAAGATATTTTTCGTCGCATTTTTCTCAGCAACTATTGATGGCAGAAATCTGATATTTGGTCACAAGCGTCATATAGGTATGCCATATTGTAGGAAGCGTTTTTGGACCCCTCATATTCCTACTTCCTGTTTGCCGACTTAGTTGGTTTTTATACACATTGAACATATATGCACATTTTTCGTCACATTTTTCTCAGCAACTATTGATGGCAGAAATCTGATATTTGGTCACAAGCTTCATATAGGTATGCCATATTGTGGGAAGCGTTTTTGGACCCGTCAGAGTCCTACTTCCTGTTTGCCGACTTAGTTGGTTTTTATACACATTGAATATACAAATGTATATGCACATTTTTCGTCACTTTTTTCTCAGGAAATATTGATGGCAGAAATCTGATATTTGGTTACAAGCTTCATATAGGTACCCCATATTAAGGGAAGCGTTTTTGGGCCCATCAGATTCCTACTTCCTGTTTGCCGACTTTGTTGATTTTTAGACACATTGAACATATATGCTCTTTTTCGTCGCATTTTTCTCAACATCTATTGATGGCAGAAATCTTATATTTCGTCACAAACTTCATATAGGTACCCCATATCGTGGGAAGCGTTTTTTGATCCGTCAGATTCCTACTTCCTGTTTGCCGACTTAATTGGCTTTTATACACATTTAACATATATATGCTCATTTTTCGTCGCATTTTTCTCAGCAGCTATTGATGACAAGAATATGATATTTGGTCACATTAAGCTTCGCATAGGTATACCATATTGTGGGAAGCGTTTTTGGACCCGTCAGATTCCTACTTCCTGTTTGCCGACTTTGTTGATTTTTATACACATTGAACATATATATGCTCATTTTTCGTCAAATTTTTTTCAACAACTATTGATGGCAGAAATCTGATATTTCGTCACAAGCTTCATATAGGTACCCCATATCGTGGGAAGCGTTTTTTGACTCGTCAGATTCCTACTTCCTGTTTGCCGAACAGCAGGGGTATCATATGTGAGCATTAGCTCACAGTTCATCTTGTTATATGGTTTTTTTTATGTAATAGAACCAGTCGTTACATGTCTTATTTAACAAGTAAATTCATAAAAGGGGGTGTATTGATGTAATTAAACATTTCTGTAAAGGGAGGTAATTGTATAACATGTCTTAATACAGATATTTCAGATTAAATATGAAAATGTATTTAAAATTAAGATATTGTTATTGTATGATTTACATGTAAAATTCCTTTTTTTAATAAACAACCATCTACCAATTTCAAGCCTAACTTAATTTGTTTTCTATGAAATAAGTTATTATTCACAATTGTAATTTTATCTGTCATGGAGGTTCAACACATGATTGCCAATTTATATTATCTGTCACAAATCTTATCAAATTGAGAAACTTGTAAAGGGATAAATTATTATTAAAGAGTCGAATTGATTGGTATTACAAATTTATAATTCTTTTACATGTCTAGCTTACATTGGAAGAACTCAATCTAATGTATTCCTACATTCCTTATTTAATATTGTAGTGAAGAGTATAGACTAGCATGTTTATATTGGTGTGGTTCAATCTTAAACAGTGTAGCTGTACTGGTACCTGGAGGAATTATAGGTAGGTATCCAGCTGAACTTATTACATATTTGTTGAACATGATAGACATACTGATACAGATCTGGAATAACAGTTACACTTCACTACTAGTTATTAAGTACATGTGTACTATTGTTACATGAGAAATTTGGCAACCTTTTCTACAAATCACAAGTTACATAAGATATACATGTATGCACAATTAAAGTCAGTGATGTCAAAATTGATCAGATTTGAGTCATTAATTCACTTATCAGGGGCAGATTTTCTACGGGGAATTTGTACCAATAATGGAGAACAACATTATCTATAGGTGTACAAAAGTATTACAACTTGGTCGCAATGTATTCTTTATATGAGAAAAAAAAATGAAGAGTGTTTCACTTTTCCAGTTTTGAGAATAAGTTAAAACATTAAATAAATAAGTAATAACTTTTATAAAAAAAATCTCTTATAGCACTTTAATGGTAGTTATTGGAATGTGGAAATTTATCTAAGAAACATGTTGATTTGAAATGAGTTTTTGTATATCATCAAGAAACAGGTAGTGAAAATTAAAAAAAAAAAGAATAACTGGATTTCTTTACTCAACATGAGATAAAACAATTAATGATATATTTTTTTTTTTACATTGTAATGATATGAATTGCATGCATCAAATTTCTCTTATTTTTGTTTACAGGCAAATTTGGTCCAAAATGGTCTATTCTGTTGAATGTACCATATATAGTTATACCTCTGTATGTTCTGTTCAAAGTATTAAGTTCAAGATCGGTAAGTATTCTCAGTCTGATTAAAATCAGCTTTTCAAGTTGCTACTTTCCATTAAAAGCTTGAACAACTTGATTTTGGCAATAGAACACCAATAAACTGTCATTGTTGTCAGCAACCACATCTATGGTGTAATGGTTCACATGATTGCCTCCGGTGCAGTAGATCGTGGGTTTGGGACCCGATCTGGTCAAACCAAAGACTATAAAATTTGTCTCTGTTACTTCTCTGCTAAGTGCACTAAGGAGTAAGAGTAATGACTGGTTCAGAATCAGATGTGACAAAGTCAAGAGATTGTTTGGTTTTTTTGTTTGATGGTGCTTAATGCCACTTTCAACAATATTTCAGACTGAAATTTTCAGTTATATCATGGCAGTAAGTTTTATTGGTGGAGGAAACCAGAGGACCCAGAGAAAACCATAGACCTGTCGCAAGTCACTGACATCTCGCCCTGATCAAGATACAAACTCACAACATCAGTGGTGATAGGCACCGATTGCATTAGTAGTTGTAAATCCAACTACCATACGATCACGGCCACGACGGCCCCAGAGAGTGAATGTTTACCTGCGGACTGTTGTTCTGTGAGCTAGCACTATAAAAATCCACCTCAGTGTATTTGTTTAGTACAAAGCAGACATAATTATCAGCATCTCATCAAAACGCAACTTGTACTCGCCATGATATAGCTGAATATTGCTCATTTGGAGTTGAACAATAATCACTCTCTCACACCAAGGGAGATAATCAAATATAGCATACAATGTAATGACAGAAATGACATTATTATAACATGTAATAATATTAGTAAATCTGTTATTTTTTATATTTTTATTTATCTAAGGGACAAAATAGTTACATCATCATACCCTATCCTTTACTTCACTTTTTTTTTTAAAGAAACACAAGTATGATTGGTTAGACTAATATAAATATCAATATTTCTACTACATGTATTGATAGACATAAGCTTTAATAATAATGATTTATATGGTTATGGTGTTTAACACCACTTTCAACAATATTTCAGTTATATCGTGGGTATTCCGGTAAGAATGATTTACATATAAAGGAACATGAAAGAAACTTCAAAATTGAAGCACAGATTGAATCAAAAGATTTAATACATGTAAATGATTATATTTTTCAGGCTAATAGTAGGAATGTATTGACTTCATTAGGTCGTACTAGACAACAGGGACCAGTAGAGGCATTGTTTGTACTGCTTTTTATTGTTTCTATCGTAGTCAATGGATTCAGAGCAATTGTGAGTAATCTTTAATATTCTTATAGCTGATTATTTTTTGTTAAAAAAATCCTTAATTAAAAGCTGTGTAATGATTTAATTGAAAAGTGTTTATGATCATAATGGTATATTTGATCCTCGTGTCAAAATCTAATGGACCAATGATTTTACTTTGAAGTATTTGATTTATCCACGATAAAGTAAGATAAAAAACTAAGTACTATGAACAGATTAGATTGTTTTTTATCTGAGTTCGAGTTTAAAAGAATACTCCAGTCAGTTGAAAAGTTGTTTTAATTAAATTCATTATAACTTTTTATTAATTAAATTCATTATAACTTTTTATTCATAAATAACTTATTATTTAAAAAAAAAAAAGCACCTTTATTAACATTAGTATACCCAATTAAAAATGTGAATATTTGGAATTTCCTGTCGTAATGTAAGCGGCCATGACACCTATTCATGTGACGTCACAGGGCCGGATCATGTTAGTTGAATAAATAACATGTATCGGATTCTTCCGTGCCCGTTTGGTTATGTTTTAATAAAAGATCAACTGCAATACAATGTTTATAATCGTATATCGTTCTAATTTTTTTTCTTAATATTCCCATCCAATGTTACATTTTCATAAAACAAAGGAGTTTATTTGTATCGGGAGGGGGGTCTATGTATAATTTCATCTCAGAGAATTTCATGTTTTACGTGATTGGCCGTATAGTTTAAATAACTGTCAGTTTTAACCCGTTTTATGTGTACACATGTTCTTTTTCTTTTTTGTCCCCAATGCTGTCGTACTTTCCCGTGTTGTTCGAGTTCACTGGTAAATGTGTTGAAAAGGGTAATTACACAAAAAAATTCTTCTCACATATTCCCTTTTAATTTCGTTTGTGCAATAAAATGTTTAACATAAAGTCATAATGATTTTGTAAATATCAAAAGATACGACGTTATTTTACGAATTACATAATTTTTAATGATAAAATTGCAACTGATCAATTCTGATATAATATACGATACCGACACTAATACGTCACGGCTCTTTCGGAAGAGCTTTACTTGCAGGTATAATCCGAGAATGGATTATGTCCCTTGTCTCCTCACATTGTAGAGTGTTGAAAAATGGCGACCCCCATTGTTTGGTGCAACAGGCAACTTCAATCGCCAAATTCTACCTTACGGTATATTATTTTTAATAGTCATTAGCACAAATGTCTTTTAGTTAATGTCATTTAAATATTCACGCTAACTTGTTAAGACCATGGAGTTTTCCTTTAAAAAGGTTAGTGTAAACTATATTTTATTCAACAAAAATACATATAGGACATTACATAGTGATATTCATAGAAAGGGATTGGAAAACAAGTGTAAAACACGTATACAAATTCCTCTTCCAAAAAGGTTGTGATGGTATTTGAATGTGTTTTTTCTTTCTATACCTGACAAGATGAGATTTGTATATGTACATTACAATTCTATGTTTTATATATCATTTAGATGAAATTTATACATTCTGTACTTTATGATTGAATGAAGACATAGTGACAACAACTGATAATTTATGGTATATACATACACTGAATGGATATGTAATTAAAATATCTAATGTATCACAGAACATCGTCTGTATAATATTATATGT
The DNA here is from genome assembly GCA_002080005.1 of Gigantidas platifrons. Taxonomy (NCBI): domain Eukaryota; kingdom Metazoa; phylum Mollusca; class Bivalvia; order Mytilida; family Modiolidae; genus Gigantidas; species Gigantidas platifrons. Next base: position 38,553 of record MJUT01052734.1, on the reverse strand, counting down.
AGTATAAGTAACCATCAAATATTCCCATGTTATAAGCTATTAGGGAAATTTTGATTTGAATATGTGTACTATATGCAAAATTTTAGTAGATGTAAACTACTGCAGGGTACAACTTCTTAATGCTGTATAGTTGACAGAGATGCCACAAATAACAATTTTAAGTATATGGGTTGAACTGACAGTGGATTGACCCACTGATTTTCTGCACACGTTGCTAGCATGCTAACCATTACACCACTGAAATAGTTTCCATAATATATGTGAAATGTGTTATCTGTAATTATTTGTTAGACAATACTAATGTTCCTACTATTGTGAGTTTGGGTTATGGTGTTTAACACCACTTTCAATAATATTTTGGTTTCAGCATTAAGACACTGATTGCTTAGATAGTTGTAAATCCAACTACCAAATGATCATGACCATGATGGTCCCCATACTGTTGTGTTCTATTTGTATACATACATTGAATGTGTGTTCTATTTGTATACATACATTGAATGTGTGTTCTATTTGTATACATACATTGAATGTGTGTTCTATTTGTATACATACATTGAATGTGTGTTCTATTTGTATACATACATTGAATGCTCAATAAGTTATTATATAATGTAGTTGATATTTTAGGTTGCTTTAGACTGTAAAGCAGATATAACTAAGAATTATCTAAAGGATGTAGAACCATTCTTAGCTGATGATACTGCCTTCCCTAAGATGCAGGTATGTTTAATTAGTTACAAAAGATTACGGTATCTGCTGAAGCTTGTCTAGTTTAACAAGAAAACATAAGTGAAAGCTGTGTGAACAGATCACCTGTTGGGTCAACCTTTTTGTTTGTTTGGAATAGAGAGGTATTCACATTGAACAGGTTAAAATTTACATAAACGTTTCAAAAGGTTTAAATTGAATGGTCAGTTAACACAGGATCCTGATTTATACAAGGTTTCTCTGTATTACCTCAATCAGTTGTGTATAATCAACTACTGAATTCATTTTTCCATGGTGTATGTTTTTTGTAAGTAGGCGGTGGGGATTGTACATGCCAAGATATTTTTGTCAGCTTTCCATGAGAAATGCTTTCATTTGGTGTTGCCATGAATCTTATATTTGTTTTATTCTATGTTTTGACTGTTAACACACATGCTTTAATCATTCATTGTGTTCAGTTGTTTTGACCGAGTCAGAAGGTACCAAGACATGACCAAATAAGGCCAGAAGGTACCATTATATTATGTGACCAAGCCATCAAAAGTCCTCATGATATGTTAATGTAAAGAAAACCATTTAAAGCATTTAAACATTTAAAGCTTCAAATAAGAAACTGTTTATTCAAATAAAACCAAATTAGAATGAAAAATTTCTTTATTTAATGTTTATAAAAACAATGCATAGCAATACCTTATACATACATACATGTATGTGTGATCATTTGTATACAGTCAAAAGGATGAGACCAGTAAAATACTAGAACTAAGTACAAACAAGAAAATTTATTTACAAATGTAAGATTTAATTTATACGATCTTGGTCCAGTCACAATTTTCACATACTAAAAATACTGTAAATATTTTCGAATTTGCAATATTACAGTTTACAATATTGTGTATTCTATAATTTGTAGATGCTGGTGTACTTTTTCTACTTCATTCCATATTATGTGTATGCCATATACAGACTGATATACCCGACTGCTGGTAATGGTATGATGAAAGACCTGGCCTTCGTTCATGCTGGAGCTGCTGCACAGGTATGACAGACAGGGTATATTGCTTTGTTTTACAAGTACAGTCAAGCTTGATTTAAGCAGCCACTTAAGGGCCGGCAAAAACTGGCTGCTTAATAAAGGTGACCTGTAATTCAAGGTTCACATTTTTTAAAGTATTATAAATATTCCGGAATTAAAACTGTTTCGTCCCTGCCAAGGGTACTCATCAGGTGGCTTTGCATATATATGTACATGTGTGTATATATAATATTGTATATGATATTGTATATGCCCCCTGTGGGCCCTTGATTTGTGAATCAATAAACTTAAGACTTGTGACTTATAATAAATATTTTTAATAATCTGTTGGATTTGCATTCTTCCAACTCCCATTATCTGTGCAACATCTCGAGAACTTTTCCCACTGTCATGTTGTTTAAGTAGTGTTTCATATGATGAATGAAGGATAAAAACTGTATTTATAATTTATTCATAATCAAAAGGTTATAGCAAAGCAATAGCAATGAAGACAGAATGTTCTGAACAATAAAGTCATAGAGCACTAAAATTAAAAAGTCACTTTTCATCACATGTATGATGTACGATGTAGTCACAGAATTTACACTTAATTTTTAAAAAGTCACAGATTAGATCTATAATTTTTTATGGTTTATCAATTCCATCCTGGAACTTAGTTCTTAAATAATACTTCCATCGGGTTTGGTCCCAAACAAGCCATAGCACCTCAATCTGAGATTAATTCATTGCACGTTTGATCGAAATAAGAAGTTTTCCTCAACATCAAAGGTTCTCCTCCGACTAGTGTTTGGGCAACGGTTTATAACTATTTTAGTTGCCGCTATCACACTTTCAATCATCTAACAGTGTGCCAAACACACTTCCTTATCCCCAATTAACTGTCAATCAGAGGATAATTGTTGTATAATCATCAACACCTTAATTATTTACCTGTAAAGGTGTCAAACAAATCAATAACCGGATATCATTAAATATGACATTCACCTTTACCATTCGTATCTCTCGGCGTTTTTCCTCAACGCGGAAGTCCCACATGTAGCAAAAATCGATACTGTGTTAATCACGAATGCTATCCGCAAGCGACAAAAAAATATATTTGTGACCGTTAAAATAGGTATTTTAACATTATTAGGACATATTTTTCTGGCCGTTGGCCACGTAAAGGAAGTGACCGTTAATTTAAGTTAATTTATTACATAAAAATCCACAGGGGGACCTGGCAGTGACCGGAAAAGAGAGGTGACCATTTATTTCAAGTGACCGTTAGGGCAAGTTTGACTGTACAAGTAATGAAAGTTTCAGGAATATGAATTTTATGTACTAGCCCAGGACAAATGACGCAACATGAAATTTGTATAGCCTAAGATTTTGTATTTGTCTTAGAATATGTTTGGCCTAAATAAGTGATAGAAAATATTTTTGTCCAAAAGATTTTTGACAAGTTGGATGATTCTTGCAGTGAGATATCTACACCCTTGGTAAGAAATAGATCCAAAGTGACAAATGAAAAAGAAGAGTACCGTTATATAGTTAGGATCAGAAAATTCTGCATTGCAAGTAGCCAAAGACCTCTCCTTACAAACTATTATTCACTTGGAGTTGTTGAAAGTTGTTTATTATGTACCAGGAGCGTGACAGTCCCCTTACATAAGTCACTCATTTATGTCACGTGAGAAGGATCATTTGTGTATTTGATTTGTCCCATATAGCTACAGTACAGTCAGAGACATAGAGTGATAAATCACTCACCCATCTTGGTGATATGGATTTTGTTCTGTTTAATAATAATATTTGTGCATGTATCTTCAAAATGTCCTTTACATTTAGAGTGTTACTTGCTATCTCCCAAAATGCATAAGAAAGTAAGTAAATAAACAGAGCAAAAGATATATGAGTATGACTAAGAAGAGTGATACATATATCACAGTGATTTATCATGGTATGTCTCTGACTTTACTGTAGCAGATACACACCTTTCAGAGGGGTTGTTCTCTGCAGTAAAGAAACTAGATCCTATGTCTATCATCCGGTAAAGAAACTAGATCCTATGTCTATCATCCGGTAAAGAAACTAGATCCTATGTCTATCATCCGGGGGCTCCTTTGGGATGATTGCCCAATGTATGTATCAAAGCTATCAAAACAATACTTGTTTTTGTTTGTTTGTTTTATGGTGTTTAACGCCGCTTTCAACAATATTTCAGTTATATTGTGGTGGTCAGTTTTATTGGTGGATGACCTGGAGAAAACCAGCGACCTGTCGCAAGTCACTGATTGCATAGGTAGTTGTAAATCCAACTACCATACGATCACGGCCACGACAGGGTGAGCCCCTTAAAAACAATAATAGAACTTAGATATGAAATTGACAAATGTCTAAGATTGGTTCTAAGATGTAACAAATCTATTTTCAGGCCCAGTTTGTCTATCTAACAACAGCTGTTCACAGTAGGACACCAGCCAACTACCGTATCCCATCTTCTCCTACAGCACAGTATTGTTTCTGGGTCATCAACATAGCTTTATTAGTTATTCCTCATCTGTTTGCCTATAGATGTGTTGCTGGGCCCAGTACTAGTGTACAGGAAACACGTACCAGTAGTCCAGACAAGAGGGATAACTCTTCAATACCATACAACTTAAGAAAACGCAAAACTTAATTGAGGACTAGATTTCTGTTACAGTTTCTTCATTGTAATTAAACTTTAATTGTTTTTTTTCCCCTTTTACTAATTGTTATAAATTTTGATGTTAAGAATATTAACTTTTATGATAACAAGAAATTGGAATTGTTTTGAAGTATTATGTATTAAATTGTGTTCTTTTTGATAAATTTTAACAGGTTTTAATTTTACAAATTTAAATGCAAATTGCATGTTTATTTTTTTAGCAACATAAACAAAGAAAAGTAGGTTAAAAATAGTTATAGAGAATTGTATCCATTTTATTTATAGATCAATATAGGGCATAATAGTAGTATAATTTTGTAGAAGAAAAAAAAGTATTTTTACGGTAGCTTGACACATACATGTATTTTATGATCAAAGTAAAATATGTTTGTTAGTTTGTGACTAATTAGTTTATAGTGATCTTACATGTAGACAGTTTCATGACTGAGCACATATTTTGATAGATTTTTACAATTGAATATTTGTTGATATTGTTTTAATGCCAGGGTTTATCTTGTGCAATCAAAACATTTATCTCTATTTTAATACATGTATATATATTTTTTAATAAATTTGTGCCAAATTCAAATTCATCAAATGTTATTAAGAAAGATTTAGAAAACGTTGACTACAAAATTGAAAAATCAAAATTGGTTCATTTCTACATTTGCTCAATGAAATCATGTTAATTTTTGTATTTGACAATCATAGACTTTTTTTTCAATTAAATCCAATTACAGGTTTGATTTATTATATGCTTTCAGTATTCCCATCTGTTGATAATTGTTCTGTATAATTGTACACATTGATAAAGGATAACAAGTCTTGATTTAAACCATTTTTTATCTGCTGAATCATGATTTAGACAAACCAAGTTTTATCCAATTTCTATCACATGAATCATGATCCAGACCAGTTTTTGTCCCATGAACATGATTGAGAACACCAAATTGTTAGCACATGAATTGTGATATCACAAAAATGCCAATAATTGGATATATTTCTCAGGTGAGCATAATAGCCCATGGGTCTATGTACCGGTATGTGTAATATTATTTTCAAAATAAATCTTAATAGCCTAAACTGTGTATGTTTTTTTTTTTAAATCCTATTATCAAGCATAACCTAGCCTTTACAAGTAACAAGTCCCCTAAATTGTATTTTAGGTCCAATTTATAAATATACATGTATATATAAGAGTTAGAACTGCATTCCATTTTGTTTCCAGTGATATGAGAGACAAATGAATATATTTTCAAACCCAATTTTTCATCAAAGCAGGAAAAAAATGTATCGTGGAGTTGCATATTTAATTGATGCGAGAACTTGTGAAAATAGTCTTCAGCTAATAAATTTAACTGTTTTATCTTTTGGTGGCCCTTTAGAAATTTGTTTTCTATATCTGAATGGCCAGGTTTTTACTTTATATGTGGGACAACAGAAGCTGGTGGAAGGTTGCCAAAGTCCCTAATTTTGTCCAAGTTTCTATGCCCCAGTCATTTTCTTATGGTTTAAGTTAATTTATGTTTGTACTGTTGTTTCTGTACCAGGATCATCTCATATTTAGTGCTGTTGTCTATTGCCATCTTTTAGCATTCATCAATCCTGCTTTTTCATTTTTTATTCTTCTTCTCAAGCAGTAATCAAGGGATTAAAACCAAGCTTTAGTGAAATGTTCCTTATATAGTGTTGTTACTTTGGTGACATCTAATGATTAAACATGGCTGCCACGAGCCATTTCAGCCTCCAACAGGGAATATTTCATTCTTCTTATGGTCAACCAGGCTATCACTGCAGGACTTATTTGCGGAACTGCAGCTCTTAACAGGCTTTTTTTTTACCTGTTTCTCCTGTTTTGTGGAATACCTGACCACTTGAGGTTGGGCCTTTCAAGTAATATAAACTTGTTAAGTCAAGTTTGACGATTAAGTACATTTGTAAATTGATATCGTTCAGTTCATCAAATATTTTCTACAACCTTTGCATATTTATACATTTTTAGCTCACCTGACCCATGTGAGCTTTTGTCATCACTTTGCATCCGTCGTCGTCGTCCGCATCTGTAAACTTTTCATACTTTCTTCTTCTTTGAAACCACTGAACTGATTTGGACCAAATTTGGCAGAAATGTTCATTGGGAGGTCCTCTACTAAATTTGTTATTTTGGTGCAGATCGGAAATCCAACATGGCTGCCAGGGCTCATAATGTGTTCTGATTGGTTGAAACTTTGAAAATCTTCTCGTCAGAAACTACTTAGCCGATGGAATTGTAACATTACAGAAATGATGACTGGATGGTCCTCTACTAAATTTGTTATTTTTGTGCCGATCGCATATCCAAGATGGCCACCATGACTCGACTTAGTTTAACATTGGACCCTATGGGAATTTCACATTTTCATCTTTTTTTCTGAAACCACGAAACAGATTTGAACCAAACTTGGCAGAAATGTTCATTAGATGGTCATATACAAGATGATTTTTGTTTTTGGCACTGATCGGAAATCCAACATGGCTGCCAGGGCCCATAATGTGTTCTGATTGGTCGAAATTTTAAAAATCTTCTTGTTAGAAACCACTAAGCCAATTGAATTGTGCCTTAACAGGAATGATCATTGGGTGATCCTGTACTAAACTTGTGAATCGTTTGCTGATCGGAAATTCAAGATGGCCACCATGACTCGACTTAGTTTTAACATAGGACCTATGGAAAAAATGTTTAAAAGTCTTCTCCTCTAAAACCAGCAAGTCAATTTAAAGCAAACATGGCATGAATGGTCCTTAGGTGGTCAGCTTTCAAAATTATGTCCTGTGAGCCCGACCTCCATCCAAGATTGCCGCAGTCAGCGGACATAGTTTTAACATAGGACCCTATGGGAAAATTGTTTAAAAGTCTCCCCTCTGAAAACAGTCAGCCAATTTAAAGCAAATATGGCATGGATGGTCCTTGGGTAGTATACTTTTAAAATTGTGTCTGGTGACTACTACCTCCATCCAAGATGGCTGCCATGAGCAGACATAGTATTAACATAGAACCTTATGGGATTTGAATAGTAACTTAGATGTATACGGCATGCAGACATTCTTAAGAGGACTTAGTTATGTCAGGTGAGCGATACAGACTCATGTGAGCCTCTAGTTTTGTATTTATGTACCTTTTGCATATTTATATTTAATCCTTAAATGCCTATATTCTTAACTCTTCCTTTAAGTAGACATTAGACATTGTCCCATTTAAGGGCATATATATAAATTTGCAAATATATCAACTAAGATAGTGGAAAATATTCAATGAAAAGAATGATAGCAATTACCCAATCGACAAACTCAACAAATGGATGCATATTAAAAAAAAGTCTAAACCTCAGTTGAAGTTAGGAATTTTGCAAGTTTCCAAACGTATGAAATCTTCAGCCTGACAGTAAAAACTAATGAAAAAGAGTGTAAAGAGCTTACTGTTCTCCAGCTACAGAAGACTTAGTTTTAACATAGAAATCTATAGGAAAATGAATAAATTCTTTTTCTTTGAAACAACAAACATGATTATACCCAAACTGCACATGAAGGATCATTGTATGGTTCCTTACAAAGTTAGAATCTTTTAAGTGGATCCTATATCCAAGATGGCTGCCACTACAGGACTTGATTTTAACATAGGAACCTATAGGAAAATGAATAAAAGCTTTTTCCTGAACACTACAAATACGACTGAACTCAATTTGTACTTGAATGGTCAATACTCATTGGATGGTCTCTTACAAAGATATGGATCAGAAATCCAAGATACTGCCACAGCAGGAATTTGTATTTAACGTAGGACCCTATGGGAAAAAAATCAAAGATTTTATTAGAAACTACAATCATGATCGAACCCAAACCATACATACATGGCCATCAGGGATCGTCCCTAACAAAGTTGTCATTTTTTATGAGGATCCAATATTCAAGATGGCCTCGCCTGCAGGACTTGGGTTTTTAATATTAGACCCTATGGGAAAATGAATAAAAGCTTTCTTTGTTACAACAAACATGATCAAACCTAAACTCTACAGGAATAGTCATTGGATGGTCCCTTACAAAGTTGATATTTTTAGATGGATCTGAAAACCATGTTATCTGCCACAGCAGGACTTGGTTCCTAACACAAGAACATATGGTAAATGCATAAAGTATTTTCTAGGAAACTACAAACACAATTGAACCCAGGCTGTACATTAATGGTCTTTAAATGGTCCCAAATAAAGTTATATAAATTCAAGATGGCTACCAGCCATTGCAGAACAAAAATTATTTAATAAGCACCATGAGGAAAATATTGATTAAAACACATTCTTATCTGAAACAACTGAACCATTTGACAGCAAACTTGGCTAGAATGTTCCTTGGATGGTGCTCTACCAAATGTCTGTTTTTGTGTCATTTGGAAATCCACGATGGCTGCTACAGCTTGACAAAATTTTATCATAGGGCATCCAATAAAAATTGAGAGCATTAGTCCCTTTTGGTGCTCTCGTGTACATTATGATGGCAAAATAAATCTTTTGATAAATTCAATGGAAAATACTGCAAACAAATCAAGACTTGAAACATTTTGAAATCCAATTGTTCTGTATCAATTATTCTTCTCTTTATTCCAGAAATGTATAGTTGCTAGATACTTTTCCGACAAATAATAGATCTGAGAGGCCTCCAAGATTTTACCAAATTTGGAATTCAAATACATGTTTTAACATTTCATCACCTGAAGATGCAAAGGCACTGGGCCTTAAGACAAACTATATGCTCACCTGTAACTGTTCATTCACACAATTCATGTTCAATCAAGTTTAGATTTTCAGAAAAACATTTTTTTTTATTTATTTCACCTATGGTTCTAAGCCTGCATTTTTTGTCAACCAGATTTGACCTAGTTATTGCGGTTTCCGAGATAGAGAGGTTCAAGGGAGCCAAACGGGACCACCACAAAAAGCAAGAATTTCTGATGGTGGCCATGTTTGTTTTGTACAGGACCTCCCATACATCATTCATACAAAGCAACAATTCATTGTGCCTCCCTAGTTTCAGAGAAGATTTTTAAAATTTCAGCCCATCAGAAACAAGAATTGCCCATGGCGACCATATTTTTGTCCTATCGGGATAAAATGAGGAAATCTTATACAGGACCTTCCATAGATACTTCCTGTAAACTTTTGCTTTATTTGGCAGAGCTGTGTCAGGAGAAGTTTTTAGAAATCTACAAATGGCAGCCATGTTTGTACACGGATCGAGACGAAATGAGTAACCTTTATCAAGGAGCTTCCATAGATGCTTCCTACCAAGTTTGGGTTCATTTGGTAAAGCGGGTTCATAGAAGAAGATTCCAATGTGAAACATTAACAGACAGGCGACGGACGCCAAGTGATGACAACTATATGTACAGCTCACATGGCCTTTGGCAAGCTGAGTTAAAAATAAATTATTTGACCTTGTCAGTGACATGTGGAAGATTGGTGGTTTCCTCCAATAATAAAACTGACCACCATGATATAACTGAAATATTGTTGAAAGTGGCATTAAACACCATAAAAACAAACCATATACATACAAAATATGAAGGCAAAGACCCTTAAGACAAAAAAGTTTGGCTACAGACTGACAAAACTTTGAAACAGTATACCCCCTTTTCAACTGTGGGGGTATAAATATCAAATTAAAATATCCTCTTAATATAGACATGTTCTATTTCTAATATTATTTAATTATGGCTTTTGTAGATAAACCAGGTCAACAATACAGTCTCCATGAGTGCCTCAGGGGATGAAAAAAACATAACACAAAAAGATGTGCCTTTATCCTTTTTCTATTGAAATTTGTGTAGACTGTTTTCCTTGCTTTCTCTTTAATCTTTTCTTCTGTGATTTTGATAATGTCCCATCTTTTTTCTTCTTCTTTGATTTCACTGACAATGGATTTGGTCCTTTTAATTTTTTGTGTTTCTTTTTCTTCACTTCTGGTTCTCCAAATGCTTCCACTTTTAATTGTTTGATAACTGCATGTTCATGTTCTGATGGGGCAATTCTAGAATCTGTCTCACGGTCTGCTTTACGTTTGGATTTTTCTGATGGAGGTTCCAGTGTTATTGCATTAAAAGCTATATATAAAATAGGCACTCCTGCTTTACTCCTGAACCAGTCATTTAATGTTTGATCCTGAAATTAAATTTGAAAATATAAGTCGGCTTGCGGGAAAAAGAATAAATCTTAAATAATTAAAGCACTGAAGCTTGAACCTATGACCTAAGTACTGCACTCTAGTCGAGTACGCTAACTATTACACCACAATGCTGTTAAATACTAGTTTATAAAATGTCAATTGATTGATCATTGCTTAATGTCCCGTGTATGTCGTCCGGTGAGCAGTATCTCAGCTATATTCAGGACAAGAACAAATTCAATAATATTCATAAAAAAAAACCATAGAAATGATGGGTCAATTGGATCATCGACATTTGACTGCCACTGAAAACTGTATGGAGAGTTTAGGAGAGTTGGTTAGAGAAAGTTGGTTAGAGAGAGTTGGGTAGGGAGAGTTGGCTAGAGAAAGTTGGTTAGTGAAAGTTGATTAGGGAGAGTTGGTTAGGGAGAGTTGGTTAGGGAGAGTTTAGGAGAGTTGGCTAGAGAAAGTTGGTTAGTGAAAGTTGATTAGGGAGAGTTGGTTAGGGAGAGTTGGTTAGAGAGAGTTGGGTAGGGAGAGTTGGTTAGTGAAAGTTGATTAGGGAGAGTTGGTTAGGGAGAGTTGGTTAGAGAGAGTTGGTTTGAGAGAGTTGGTTAGAGAAAGTTGGTTAGGGAGAGTTGGTTAGAGAAAGTTGGTTTAGGGAGAGTTGGTTAGAGAAAATTGGTTTGAGAGAGTTGGTTAGGGAGGGTTGGTTAGAGAGAGTTGGTTAGAGAAAGTTGGTTAGGGAGAGTTGGTTAGAGAAAGTTGGTTAGAGAGTTGGTTAGGGAGAGTTGGTTAGAGAGTTGGTTAGAGAAAGTTGGTTAGGGAGAGTTGGTTAGAGAAAGGTGGTTAGAGAGTTGGTTAGAGAAAGGTGGTTAGAGAGAGTTGGTTAGGAAGAGTTGGTGTAGCAGCTATTATACACCTACTTCTATTATATTTTTTTAATCAATAACTGGCAAAAAACAGCTCACTTGGAATGAACAATATTTACCTATAATTACAAATAAAATTAACCTGTGTGGAAAAAATAATTTTGAACAAGTTTATTTGTAGGAAAATGCATGGAAATTATCATATTCACCTGTGTGGCAATAAATAACTTTTCTTTATTCTTTTTTCCAATCATCCTCTGTATACATTTTGAAGCAGATAGTGTAGACTTATGGGTACATGGTTGCAACTTAAACTGTTGTAGTACCTTAAGGGGCCCAAACAATATTGATCCTGCAAAAAATCACAAAATAAATTATCAAAGGACATCTAAAATTATTGTAGTCAGAAATACAGAAAACAGGACATTTATATAAAATACTAAACAGCTTACAATGTCAATCTACAATGGTGCACACAAAATGCATACCAATCTGTCAAATTCATCACTCGTCAAAACATTAAGTTAAAACTAATACTATGTGTAAATATACTTCATTGAAACTCATAAAAATTGTTACCGGTAAATCACTCACCTTAAAGGGGAAGGAAACCCAATCATAATGTAGTGTTATAAAAACAGAATTACTTATTAAAAAGTAATAAACTACATTTTCTGGTTAGAAAAATCGTAGAATGCTATTAACTGGGTATGTTAAAATCAAATACAAAATGTATTATAATTAAATTTCTCGTTAACAAGGCAGCTGCCATATTGACGAAGATAGTGATGTCACTCCTTCTGTTCCGATTAATTCAAGCATCAGTTATCGATACAATACACATTATCGATTAATCGAGAAAATATACATTTACTGAGTTTTAATGAATACCAGATAAAATATTAGTTTAGTTCCATATATTTTTCATCCAGAATATTTGGCAGAGGGAATCAACAGCTCCATCCCCCTTTTCTGTACTCCAATCATTTTATTTTTCAGAATGTTAACAACCCATCTAAAATATTGTTATTTGGTATCAGTGCAAGGAATCACAACAGATGTAGAATAATTCAATTTTTATGCTTTTCAGTGCCAAAGAGTTCCATAAAATGGCAACACCCATTAAAGTGAAAATGTTAATTTCTCAACAGTCTGTGTGACTATACTATAGGATATTTAAAAAGATAGAAACACCTAAGCTATTTCATTACATCTATTGTTTGAAATAATGTTGGGTAAGTGATTGTTGTTTAATGCCAATTCAGCTATATTATGGCGAGAACAAGTTAATTTTCAATGAGATGACGATGAGGTCCACTTTGTTCTAGACCAACACGCTGAGTTGGATTCTTATAGCGCTAGCTCACTGAAACAACAGTCCACGGATAGACATGTCGCTCCACTCAGACACATTATTCTGATTCCGAGCCAACCAGTCGTTGTTCTTTCTCCTTAATGCTGCGTGCTTAGCAGAGAAGTAACAAATACCAATTTTATAGTCTTTGGTTTGACCCGATCGGGGCTTGAACCCACGATCTATCGCACTTGAGGTGAATACGCTAACCATTACACCACCGATGAACCCACGATCTATCGCACTCGAGGCGAATACGCTAACCATTACACCACCGATGCAGTTCATCTTTTGTTAAGTTTCTTTCCCCTTTAACACTGTACATACCAAAAGCTTCACATTCATCTAGAACACACTGTGTAGTCCACATTTTAGTCTCTGCCTCTAGGTATCTAGGTAATTGTTCACTGATGTTAACCTTGAACTTTAGAGCAGCCTTACAAAATGTTCCATCAATAAGAACATTATATGGTGGCTTAAATCCAAAGTTACTGTTATAAAATGTCAGAACTTTTCTGATATGTTTATGTCTCTTTATCTTCATTCTTCTGGGTCATGTACAATTATACCTGAAAAAAATAACATACATGTATACCTGACAGTGTTCTCCTGAATACTTTAAGTCATATGTAGAAATAAGTCACCTGTTTTCAATAAAAGTAAAATTAAGATAAATAGCATGTAATGCTTTAGTAAGAGGCATAGTAACTCTGGAATCAAGCTTTAGTAAGAGGCATAGTAACTCTGGAATCAAGCTTCACCTGTATCTATCTATATGTTATTTCAAAATATTAGATAAATTGATGACAAATGAGGAATTTTTCAGTTATATCATAGCAAGAACAAATTACATTTCAAGGAGATGATGATGATGTCCGCTTTGTACTAGACCAACACACTTAGTTGGATTTTTATAGTGCTAGCTCACAGAAACAACAGACTGTGAGTTGACATGTTTCTCCACTCTGACACATTATCCTGATTGAGAGACAACCAAACTTTGGTCTTATTCCTTAATATGGTGTGCTTAATAGGGGAAAAGCGACAAGTCAGCAAATATAAAAAATTATAAGTCTTTAGTTTTTATAGTTTTACCCGACTAGGACTTGAACCCACAAACTATTACACTGAAGGCAAACACACTATAAATAAGATTTGCCATGTTTTGAATTGGAAACCTTCTCTTTTTATATTCCACAAAACAATATTTTTTATCATTGACTGGATTTTTTATTGATATATTGTCCAGTGTCCGTGCAGAGACTAGTCTGTGTCACCGAGTTAGGAAACTGTTGAAACCGTTAGAAATGAAAACTACTAACCATGTTTCATTAAACTAAAGTGTATACGAGAGATTATTCTTTGTGAGACTTAAATTCCAATGACATATCCTTCATTTGAATGCATGGGTTTTATTTGCAAGTGATAAGTTGATTTTACATGGAGTAGTGAAACTTTGGTTCATTTGGCAGGATGTCCTTGAAATGCAATGTCTATCGCTGGGTAAAAGAAATATGTGGGCCCTTCAGTGAACTACTTGGTTTTGTTAGTTTTCCTTTTTTTAAATTGTACAACTGCATAAACCTACCTCGAGGCGATGTTCAAGTATCCATGCGTGTGACGTAGCAAACCACCCGTGTAGATAGAAAGTTTTTTATTGAAAATGTTAAAGGAAAAGACCATGGTCTTAACAAGTTAGCGTGAAAATTTAAATGACAGTAAATAAAAGACATTTGTGTTAATGGATGTTAAAAATAGTATACCGTAAGGTAGAATTTGGTCATTGAAGTTGCCTGTTGCACCAAATAATGGGGATCGCCATTTTTCAAAACTCTCCAATGTGGAGGAGACAAAAGCCTGAAAAGGCGTGTATCCATTCTCGGATTATACCTTCCCGCTACGTCACGCAGTCGGTATAGTATATTATATCAGCATTGATCAGTTGCAAATGTAAATCGTAAAATAACGTGGTATATATTTATCTTTTGATATTTACAAAATCATTATGATTTCATGTTAAGCATTTTATTGCACTAACGAAGGGAAAGTGTGAGACGATTTTTTGTGTGTAATTACCGATCCGGACAGGATTACCTGTCAACACAATGATCATCGATCAGTGACCTCGAAAAACACGGGAAAGTACGACAGCATTGGGGACAAAAAATGTGTAAGCACAAAATAAGTTAAAAATGAGTTATTTAACCTACGGCCAATCACGTAAAACATGAAATTATACGTAGAAACCCCCCCCTTTTCCCCCGATACAAATAAACTCCTTTGTTTTATGAAAATGTAACATGGGGATGGGAATATTAAGAACAAAATTAGAACGATATACATTTATAAACATTGTATTGCAGTTGATCTGATATTAAAACATAACCAAACGGGCACGATGTTGGGAAGAGTCAAATACATGTTATTTATTCAACTAACATGATACGACTGAGTGACGTCACATGAAGAGGTGTCATGGCCGCTTACACTACGACAGGAAATTCCAAATATTCATATTTCTAATTGGGTATATTAATGTTAATAAAGGTGTTTTTTTTTAAATAATAAGTTATTTACGAATAACAAGTTATAATGAATACGGTATTTTCGGGTTAAAACGGTTTTCAAATTGGAGGTACGATTGGCGTATCGTAGCAACCAAACAGGCATCTAAACTTCCGGTTTATCAGCAGATTACGTTTATCATTATTATCATGATATTCAAGTAGATTTATTCCGATGGCAGGTTCCCGATCTAAAGGAATATTTACAGCATAGAGGCATAACATGTCATTTGTATAGAAAACATGAATTAGTCAAGCTATGTGAACTTGCCCAAGAATTAGATCTAGAGAAAATAACGTCAACAAATGACTACGAACTTTCACAAATAAACAGGAGAACAATAACGGAGAACGGTGTAACACATGTTGTGTGTGAGATCGGACAAGTGCCGATATGGTCGTTGGATTTAAAATTGTTGCCTAATAGTAATATTGAACAGTGTGATATACTTATATATTTATTAAAAAAAGTTTGATTGGAATGATGATCGCCTCAAGCTGTACAAAAAAGACAACGGATATGCTATAGTATGCATACTTCCCACGCTTCCTTCCATCAGATTTACACTGAGGAACACAGCACCAGTCCTTGGAAAGCTTGTGCCTTTCCATTTTTACCGTAAATGACGCGCATGACGTTGTATTTACATTCACGTCAGTCGTTGCTACCCAAACCGGAAGTAATGATGCCTGCAGTTTACGTCAAATCACGTGATCAATAAACGAAAAAACCGGAGTTTCTGCCGGAATGGAAATGACTAGAAAATATCGTATTGAATGAAAACAACTTTTCAACTGACTGGTCTTTTCCTTTAAGGCAAAAGTAACGAAGTGAGGAAACAAATCAACGTCTCATTACTAGAAACAAAGGCAACGACCATTTAATAATGATAAATCTCGATAGAGAAAAATAAATAAGAATGTATTCATTCATTCAAATTGTCAAGGGAGAATTAAAACATGGACCATTTACGTTGTAAGGAATGAGCATTAAAAAAAACTGTACCATATTTTTGAAAAATGAATCATGTGAAACCGAGTGTATATCTCCTCTAAATGTTTTGGTAGTCTGAGTTCTTCTAGTAACTAGTGGTAAGACTTAAGTTAATCTCGTTAAGATAAGAGAAAGACTAAGAAGAGAGTCAAATCTCAACAAGATTATCAGGAATTGTCTATTTTATGTGGCACGGAATCCTTTAGCAGTCAATGTGCATCGTGGAGTACAGAATGTGCTTATTTTGTGTTTTAACGTCATACCGTATTGATTGCGATATACTCAGTAGATGTACAAAATGAAAATGTGCACTGATAGGCGCTAGCTTGATCCGGATTATCATAGTCGCAGTCGTGTTTTATTCTAATTCCGGACAATTTTCCGGAATTGGAAAATAAAATCCGTTAATTTCACTCACCTGGTTTACATGTATCACGCATATGTCTCTGATTAAATTGATTTATTATTGTATGAAAGAAAAATTCACAGTAAACGAAAGGCCAGGGCTGTTATCTTGAATTTATTTCTGATCCAAAAATTACAACAATCTAGAGGAAAATTTCTGGTAAGTCTCTGCAGTAGTTCTGGAGAACAAGTCGAAGATTTTTACAGCCAATCAGAGACCAGGACATTGATTTTAATTTGTGACAGTTTTAGAAAAGCAGCAGAACAAATCCAAGGAAAATTTCTAGCCATGCAGTAATTCTAGACATGTTTAAATATCTCTTGGCAAACAGAGACTATGGTGACCATCTTGTATTTTGATTTGCTATGGAAAACAAAAATACTTCTGCAGAGGCTCTTGAGCAAAAATCTGGCAAATCCATATGCAGTAGTTCTAGAAAGCAGTCAATAATTTCTCAACCTGTCACAGGCCAGGATGGACATGCTGAATTTATGAATCAGAGTGGTCATCTTGGATTTCAAATTGCTACAAAATGCAACATAACTTATAAGGAACCCCTACAGGAACATTTCTGGCAAGGCTGCATGGAGACTAAGCTCTAATTTTATGTAAAAGGTTGCCTGAACATGACCCCCTCAGGATTGCATTATACGTTCGTGTATTTTATTTGCAACATATATATGAAAAGGGGGAACAAATCAATTTTAATTACAAGACTATATAAATAATTGATCTCTTAATAAACAGAACATTAAGATTGACTGATTGTTGCTTCAACTACATTTTGTATAATGATCATGAGGGCAAGTGTACAAACAATATATCAAGGAGATAAAGAGGTGACCCCATTATGTACAGTACCTTGGTTGACAATTATCAACATTTTATTAAGTAGCATGAAAATTTCAATCAATTATTAAAATTTTAAGCTTTATATTTAGATGAATTAGAAATTTTTAATCACTTGTGTGGATTGTTGATATATTTTTAACCCAACTATATTTTACCTTTTACCTATGTATCGATGTTTACATTACCTTACGTCTATAGGGTCGTCATGGTCGTGATCATGTGGTAGTTGGATATACAACTACCTATACAATCAGTACCTATCACCACTAACGTTGTGAGTTCGAATCCCACTCAGGCAATACAACATTATGTGATAAAGTTTGTCAGTGACGTGTGACAGTTCGGTTAGTTTAAACAATATTTATTAAGAAAAAACAGGCATAAATAATAACATACACTAATACATATATTGGGATTCGAAAACAAGATGTCCTCCATCTCCCCAGTTCGGTTAGCTGCAATAATGTACAAAATGTAGTTCCTGTGACAAACTTGTGTCTAGGCGGAGCTACAAAGCTGTCCCATTCGTCACAATGGAGCAAAAAAATATATTGCAGTTGAACATAAAAATTCACTATTTATGCTTCAAACATTTCATTATAACTATTACTGATGATCCCAGTTCTTGTTAAATCGGTTTGGCTGAGAAATGTATGCTTTTAAAAAGTAACAACAACCTTGTTCAAATTTATCTATCGTTCGCCATAACCAGAAACTACGGAAGGCGGAGCTTTTCTAAATATGGTATTTCTTACTATGATATTTAGTATATTTACTATGGCTGATGTAAACATTCACACCTCAAATCGCCAAATATGGCATCCGAAAAATACCAAAGTGAGGCTTTGACCGAAAAATGACCAAATTCAAAATGTAGTTGGTAAACAAATTTTTATTTTGTGGGAATTAGATTCTAAAATACTGGTAGGTGATAAAAACTTGTTATAATAGTGGACAAAAGGAAAGGTTATGTCTTATGATTGATAAATGCAGGTGTCAGAAACTCTGTAAGCGAGTGCAAAAAATGTTGGCGGCTGCTCCATTACGTATAATGGCATCCCGTTAAAACCCTTGCGAGTATGCGAGCATTTAGGGTTTTATTATTAGAACTAAGTTTGGTGGTTTTTTTGAGGTATCGCGGTTTCCTCCACCAATAAAACTGACCGCCATGATATAACAGAAATATTGTTGAAAGTGGCGTTAAACACCATAAACCAAACCAAACCTTCTGTCTGTTTGTTTGTTGTTTAATATCCAGTGGCAAATACGTCATGCATATTCAGTGCAAGAACAAGTTCAACCAAATCTAAAATTTATACAGAAACGTTGGAGGAGTGGGAAAACCATGGATGTGACTTTTGACTGACATAGGGACAAATAATTTAGACTTTAGTAGCAGCTACAATGTGCCTACCCTTCAAAATCTACTAAAGAGGTGTTTAATATGAAGTGAGTGTGACACTCTCTAAGGACATTACACAATATGATACACTATCAGGTTTCCTGTATTAAAACAAGATACCCACCATTGAAAGGGCACCCCTACCCACTACCTGTGGACATGTTTGGCAACTCTGTAGGTTGAGGCCTGGTAACCATCAGCAACATGAGCAATATCTATAATGCTTCATGGGAATAGTGAGTGAGTGATTGATAGTTGTTTAATGCCAACTCCGCATTTCTTCAGCTATATCATGGCAAGAATAAGTTATATTCTAAGAGATGATGATGATGTCCGTTTTGTAAGTACATAGACATGTGGCATATTCCCAATTTTATTCTAAAATTATACATTTTTATAGAAGTTACTTCCCTTATTAGGTCAAAATGGTACCCTTTATAGGAAGAAAAAGGAATTTGAGTACAATTTTCTTATAATTTGTAGATATTTGAACCTTGTCAAAAAACAGAGGAAGATTTTATAGTAAATAGAAAGTTGTTACACCATTAAAATATGATACAGATTATTGGGAAAATATGTGTTTATTAATAAAACTAATGTTCAAATAAAATGTTCTCCTCCCTCAGGCAAAGGTGACCTTAGCTGAATTTGGCTATCCTGTTTAGGCCCTTCGATTTTATTGCTTCCAAAACTTTAAATTGTTTAGCTTTCAAATCTTTCGATGAAGGTTATTCCAGAAACGTGTCACACTGAATTTGATATCTATGTTTTTATTTCAATGATATTTGCATGACAGGGGACCCAACTGCCCATATTTAAGGGAAATAACTCCTATAAAACATATAAAAACTTTGATTTTAGGATAAAGTCAGAAATGTCTATTGGAAGATAATGGATCAGGTTGAAAGTGTTTGTGTTGGTCATATTTATATAGTATAGGTTTCCCTCAGGAATAAATGTTAAGATACACAATGTATATCATATAAAATGGTATTTATTACTGTCATTTCAAGTATTTGTTAAGAGATATAAATAATAACAAAATATCAACAAAGAACAATCAAATCAAAAATAAATAATCTTCTTATAGAGTAAAAAAAACACGCTGGGATAAACATTTAACACAAAAATTAAGAGCAAAATCAGATTTAAGCATAAAACTGCTAGTAATAATGCAGTATATACATTTCTAACAATAGGGTTTCCAGTTTGGTGTGTAAGAAACAAATTATGGTTATTTACCACCTGGTTACAAAATTGTGAGATCAAATGTTGAACAAATATTTTATAAATTGTGGTTAAGGATTTAAGCTATTACATATCTACAACCCATTTACAACAACAATGTAATCAGGATGCTAAACTTTCTTCGAAATGATGTATTAGAATTGTATGGCATTGTAGAATAAATACTAAACTGGAAACTCACCTATTTTAAATTGATTTGCTCTGTTCATACACAATATTAAGAACTATGCTGGATATATATAAAAGTATTGATATATTTTCTCTTTATTATAATAAGTTATATTCTAAATAATATATGTGAATAAAATAAAAACCAGAGAGCCTGAATCATACACCTGGTAACAAACTTAATCAACTACTAACTGCAAGTAATGGTACATGCATTGATATATTAATGCTTTTTGGTCTAATATGCTTATGTAAATTACGTTTACCAACGAACCACCATACTACCGTAGTCGCCAATTGTACTTCTAATCATTATTCCTTGAAACTTCTTGAAGATTTTTTAAACTAATCGAAAAACATATTTTGAATAAGAGGCCATTTGAACTTCAGTGGTGGCCTCTAGAATTTCCATTCATTAAAAAAAAAAAATGATTTCTTCAAGAATATTTTTGTTTTCAATTTTATCCAATTAGAGATCAAGTTCAAATAAAGACAGCAGTGTAGGTCATCTTGGATATTGGATCATTTCAAAGAGTAACAACATTTAATCAAGAATAAGGATTAAAGGAATTTCAATTGGACAATCAAAGACAACAATTGTGCCTGATGTCCCTCTTGCATTTTCAACCACTCCAGAAAGTGAAAACACTTTTCATGTAAATTAAGTAGCAATTTCTACAAATACTAGTTTCAAAACTAGTGGCTCCAATTCAATATTTCAGAGAGTACTGAAGACTATTAAAGCTGTTAGTCTGTAACCAAAAGGAGGTCTAATACCAAGCAATCACCTAATTCATGTGAGCATAAAAAATAATATTCAAATATATCTACAGAAAAGCTTGTAAATGCAATATTTAATTACTGTGCACATTCTGAAATTCATATGATCAATAAATAGTGTTTACAAAAGTTGTCTCCCTTTTATTGTGTGGTATTGTAGGGAAGTGTTATTTTGATATACTATTAATCACAATCAACAAATAAGGTATACATAATAAATTATATTACATGGAAAATAAACAGAAATCAACAAATAAGGTATACATAATAAATTATATTACATGGAAAATAAACAGGAATCAACAAATAAGGTATACATAATAAATTATATTACATGGAAAATAAACAGAATTCAACACAATTATCTATGTTGATGGTAATTAACACCACTTTCAGCAATATTTCAGTTATATCGTTACGGTCAGTTTTATTGGTGGAGGAAACCGGAGTACCCAGAGAAAACCACCGACCTGTTGCAAGTCACTGACAAACTGTATCACTTAATGTTGTATTGAGTACATCTCGCCATTAACAAGTCACTGACAAACTTTATCACTTAATGTTGTATTGAGTACATCTCCCATTAACAAGTCACTGACAAACTTTATTACTTAATGTTGTATTGAGTACATCTCACCATTAACAAGTCAGACAAACTTTATCACATAATGTTGTATTGAGTACACCTCGCCATGAACAAGTCATTGACAAACTTTATCACTTAATGTTGTATTGAGTACATCTCACCATTAACAAGTCACTGACA
>MJUT01052729.1:1569284-1580217 GCA_002080005.1 Gigantidas platifrons | reverse complement strand
TAAAGATGAAAATAAATCACTCATTTCAAATCAATTCTCTCTCTTAAAAATGATGTTTCCCCCCACTTCTTGGAGAACTATTTTGCGGAGGTAAAAATTAAAAAGTTAAAAACGATCACAAATCATTTTTAAGAGAGAATTGATTTGAAATGAGTGATTTATTTTCATCTTTATTGATATTTACAATAATTAAAACAATTTTACAAGTNTTACTAGATTAACCTGTGTGTATTATATAGAAAATAAACGTTAGAGAAAACCAGGGAACAAGTGTTTACTAGATTAACCTGTGTGTATTATATAGAAAATAGATTGATTTGAATCTTGTAAAATGAGCGTTGACAGAGATGTTGTGTAGCGTAGCAGGAACGACAACTCTGGATAGAGAATGGAAAATTGTAGAACAAAGACCTCGTTTATTTATACCGTAGAAAATATCGAAACGTCTTATATTGTTTTCTTTTCAGCAATAATTACTTCCACGATTTGTTTATTAGATTTGAGTTAAAACGGGAAATTATTATTAAAATTTTGATGATTTAGAGGGTGACCCCCTCGATGGAATGCATACCTGTTAACCCTTCCGCATTTCGCGGGAGACTCCCGCTTTTGAGCTCGGCCTCCCGCAAAGAATGTGCCTCCCGCGCGGGAGACTAAAAACTCCCGCTTTGAAATACTTCTCCCACATTATCTCTCGCGACCATAAATTTGATTAAAATCGAAAAATTGGACGCCATTTTTGTTGTTTTTATCAGCTGGGTCATTAAAACGTTTGCGTGAATCAGCTGATTGTTACTCGGAATTCTCTCGGATTTGACTAGAAACGCCGATAATGTAAGTTGTTTACAATATCGAATGGATAGCTACACGAATCAAAGTTGTGGAAAAAGAAAATTTGAAGGCGAATATCGTTCAATTACTTACTTAAATACGAAAAAAACTTTAAAAAAATACAATTCAACTATGTCACAATCAAGGAGACGTTAGAATTCAGGACCTAGCACCCTTTCTTCAAAGAAAAAGAAACATTATTGCAAATTCTTTAAGGACTGGACAAAATTATACGATCGGATGCAGCCTACTTCTTTAGGGAATGATATGGCATTTTGCAAACTTTGTTCTACAAATTTTAGTGTCAGCCATGGTGGTGTATATGATATTAAAAGACATGCTGATGGAGATTCACACAAAAAAGCAGTTGCTTCAACAAGGAAATCAACCAATCTTAAAAATGCAGACCCAGAGAGAATTTTTTCTATGTTAAAAAGAATCCAGACAGATATGAGATCTGAGTTGAACAATGACACACTTTGTTCTTTATTATGTGCAAAGCAAAATCATAACTTGTTGTGTTATGAGTACGAACCAAGTGACTCTGGTCTAAGATCAGCAAAACAAGCTGTATTGTCCTACCAAAGTGGTTTGAAGTAATGTTGCTCAGCAACAACAATAAAAGTTGTACAGTAAATTTTGTTTGCTTTAATCTAAAAATGTTAGTGTTAAAAAGTTCGTCACGCAAAATATCCCACATTAAATAGTTGGAATGTGGGAGATCTTCCACATACACAATCTCTGAGGTTAACAAGCGGGAGGCACATTCTTTGCGGGAGGCCGAGCTCAAAAGCGGGAGTCTCCCGCGAAATGCGGAAGGGTTAACAGGTATGGAGATCTCCCACATACACAATCTCTGAGGTTAACAGGTATGGGAATGTCGCCATCGCATTGGAATAAAATGCACATATATTAAGTTTGTAGTAGAGTGACATTCCCAAACTCCACACTGCGCTAGGTTATATATTCATTTAACGAAATGTTTCTCTGGTACACGTTTATATTCATTAATAAAAAAATCTGTCAGCTTTTAGTGCCGAAAAATTGTCGGTCAAGAAAGATAACTCTGTACCATCGCACTGAAATAAAATGCAAATATATTAAGTTTGCAGTAGAGTGACATTCCCAAACTTCACACTGCACTAGGTTATATATTTATGTAACGAAATGTTTTTCTAGTACACGTTTTTATTCATTAATAAGAGTTTCTGTCAGCTTTTAGTGCCGAAAATTATTCAGATTCAGAAAAATTGTCAGTCAAGAAAGATAACTCCGTATGAATTTTCGTATTTCTAAAAATAAATTTAGAACTAACCTAATGACTTAAAAACACGCTGTGCACAAATGTTAATGCCGATGCAGACTGCTATTTTAATAGCATATGCATATAATAACAACAGGGACCGACCATTTAACTTGCAAAAGGAGGGGGGGGTTTCATTCAGAATTTTTTTTCGGACAACACAAGAGTTAGAATATTTTTTTTTTTTTGTCCGGTTTTATTGGTGGATTTGATCACTGTGAAAACTTTGAATTGTTATTTTCACAGACCCTCTAGCAATTCAACAATAAACTTTTCTATATCCTTTTGATGAATCATGAACAGAACTCGTGTAATTTTTTTCTAGGCACGATAGATTTTAACAAATTTTACACCAAAACATTCGGAATTGTCAATATTTTGATTGCTTATTTACTCATTATGTTGTTATGAGTTACTTTTATTTGTACATACTTTAAACACAACAAATAAAAAAATGACTTTGATTTTCCTATGTATTTCAACTAAAAATAAATCCTAAAAATTAACAATCACGGAAAAATTATGCACAAATAAAAACCACTCATATAAAGATAATGAGCAAATACACAAACAAAATATATACAATTCCGAATGTTTTGGTGTAAATTTGTAAAAATCTATCCAGAAATAATTTCACAATAATTTTTTGAAAAAAATATGGTTTTGGTTGATTATATAGGGATTTTTTTTTTTACATTTTGCAATACTTTTGACAGATGACTGTACACATTAGTTTTCAAGTGTATTTCTTTTCCATAAACTATTAACAGAGTAAAAAGTTCATAAATTATATGAATGTTGAAAAAATCCTAAGTACAATGAATTATTAATTTAATAGAAAATGAGATAAAAAAAAAAAAATGAAGTATCACCAGACTGACAGATCTATAGCAACCAATTAAAATTGACAAATTCACTCAAATCACTGAGTTTAAATGTTAAAATAAGAGAAATTTAAAGCTCAATAATCAAAAAAACAAAAAAAAACAAAAAAACAACCCCAAAAAATCAAAGAAAAAAAGAAAAAAATCAAATATCTATAGTTCAATACCTATTTCAGTTGTCATTGATTTTTACTTGCTAAATAGAGTATACAAAGATGTAAATGGAAAAAAGTCAGAACTGTGAATGAGACATTGTTTTATGCTTTGCTACTTGGCTGCTGCACAAATTTAGTACCTGTGAAATCAAGTTCTGCTCCTATATGTTACATCTAAGTTAAAATAAACAAGTGCCTACTTCATCCCTAAGCTACATGTAGGAACGAATATCAAGAACCACCCTTTGGGAGCAACCATTTAATTCTTATGGGGAGGGGAGAGGGAATCCCGCATGGTTCAGTTGTCAAATGAAGTGTGATATAAACATTTGGTTAAGTAGTACTAATTAGTTTTTGAAAGTTCATTTAGAGAATCATCAGACCTCACAAGCCATTTCTGGATAGATTTTTTTACAAATTTTACACCAAAACATTTGGAATTGTTTATATTTTGTTTGTTTATTTACTCATTATATTTTTGAGTGATTTTTATTTGTACATAATTTAAACACAACAAATAAAAACCACTCATATAAAGATAATGAGTAAATAAACAAACAAAATAGAGACAATTCAGAATGTTTAGGTGTAAAATTTGTAAAAATCTATCCAGAAATAACTTCACAATAAATTTTTGATAAAATATGGTTTTGGTTGATTATATAGGGATTTTTTTTTTACATTTACCAAGATTTTTGTCCATCCATACATCAACACTACAGTATATTTTTATGGTCTGTTAATTTTTCTCACATATTTTTTGCTTGTAAATTTTAGCATGTATTTTGATCTGAAGTATGTGTTTCATACTGACTTACAGACACCTGTTCTAACACAGATTGGGAAAGGAGTCTAAACAAATATTGTATTGAGATGGGGAAAAAAGCGGGGTCCTAATTAACTGATGTAAACAATGCAGTTTTCTTGTAAACTTTCGGTTAAAATGTAAAGATATTAATAATTCTAATAAAAGGCAGACATATACATACGACATTGGTGTTTTAAGGAAGAAATGTTCACCAAAATGGGCAATTTTTACACTAAAACAAGGCGAAAATTGTCGAATTATCTTTCAGGAATGATTTCTGTTGGGGGTGACCGAATTTCGGTTGTTTCGAATCATGTCAATTCCGACCACGTTCCGTCTTTTTCGTGTCTTGACGTCTGAACAAATACGGTATTTTCGGGTTAAAGCGGTTTTCAAATTGGAGGTACGATTGGCGTATCGTACCAACCAAACAACAGGCATCTAAACTTCCGGTTTATCAACAGATTACGTTTATCATTATTATCATGGATATTCAAGTAGATTTCTTCCGATGGCAGGTTCCCGATCTTAAGGAATATTTACAGTATAGAGGCATAACATGTCATTTGTATAGAAAACATGAATTAGTCAAGTTACGTGAACTTACCCAAGATTAATTAGATCTAGAGAAAATAACGTCAACAAATGACCACGAACTTTCACAAGTAAACAGGAGAACAATAACGGAGAACGGTGTAACACAGGTTGTGTGTGAGATCGGACAAGTGCCGATATAGTCGTCGGATTTAAAACTGTTGCCTAATATTGAACAGTGTGATATACTTATATATTGCCTAATATTGAACAGTGTGATATACTTATATATTTATTAAAAAAGTGTGATTGGAATGATGATCGCCTCAAACTGTACAAAAAAGACAACGGATATTCTTTATTTAAATTTTCCACGCTTCCTTCCATCAGATTTACACTGAGGAAGACAGCACCAGTCCTTACAAAGCTTGGGCCTTTCCATTTTTACCGTGAATGACGTTGTATTTACATTCACGTCAGACGTTGCTACCCAAACCGGAAGTAATGATGCCTGCAGTTTACGTCAAATCACGTGATCAATAAACGAAAAAACCGGAGTTTCTGCCGGAATGGAAATGACTAGAAAATATCGTATTGGCAGGCGACTTCCGGTCTTTACGCTATTACTGTGACAACGTCAGCATATCCTAGTCGTAGATGCGGTAGATTATAAGTAATTGTAATATGGAGACGCCAAGGAAACCGCTGAATAAATACTGGTGTTCGGTAACCCACTATCTGTCTTATATAAGAAATATATACATAAAGGCAGATCATGATGCTGACAGCCGCAAATAAAGAAAGAAAACAAATTTAATTTTAAAGAATTATTTGTCTCTGCGTTGAAGTCTTTGAATTTGATACAAATAAAATAATTTAATTGATATCTGTCTTTTACAGAAAATGTTAAGATATTTTTAACTTGAGAATCGAACGTTAAAACGGCACATATCGATTGGAGTTTTTGTTGTGTACATTGACACCGGAAGCTCAGGACCAGAAGTTCCATCGAAATCACGTGATCTGGCAGACGAAAATAACAAAATTTTGACGGAATGGAAATGATTCGAAACAACCGAGAGACATTTTTTATTGGTTGATGATGCTATATCACTCCTGTATTATCGAATTCATGTCTTAATATATAGATTTCTGTCAGCTTTTTCATTGGCCGAAAAATGTAAACAAACCGAACCTCGTGTTTTTACACATTGAAGAATGCACGATTCAAAACACGTTTTTGACTAATATAGACTTCCGTCGCTTGTCTGATATAGCCAGTCATTGCAAAAAATTATATAAATATTTTATAGAAATCACGTTTCTATCACATGTTTGTCTATTTAATACTTTATTTCACGTTTATCCTACACCAGCGCAAATGGAAAATTTTGCGGGACTTGTAAAGCAACACCTAGCGGGATTTTTTTTACGGTTGTCGCCCCCTGACACCGTGGTTTTAGAATCAATAGCTGTAACGGTCAAATCGTGGGTTTGCTTTCCGACTGAGTAGCGCTTCAATCGCGTCGTCCGTGGCATGAGAGAATCTTGTACTGACGCTGGAAGCCATCTTTGGAATGCGGCGTTATATGATGTCATTGATGACGTCCGTGCACTAGTTTCGAAGACGTGCACTAGTTCCAGGACTAGTGCACTGTAAGGCATGGATTTCATTCAAATGAGTGCATTAGTATAAAATAAAACTAAATCATGTGTTATCAATTCTAATTTTTCATTGGTTCTTAATATAAGAGTGTGTAATAATGTATTGTGTTGTATGTTGTTATACCTTATACAATATGTAGGATATTGTAGCCTAAATGTAACAGTTGTCATCTTGAACGTAGTTCGATTCTGATATGTCTAAGAGTACAAATACGGTAGTATTCTTTGATTGGAAGACTGTAATTGTCCCCCGATGCTTCGTCGAAGGGGACTATAGAAATGGGTGTCGTCCGTCCGTCCGTCCGTGTGTTTGGTTTCCAGATGATAACTTGTGAATGAAAAGTCAGATTGAAGCTAGGTTTGGTATGTAAGTATATCTTATGAATATCTAGGTCAAGTTCGATAATGACAATTTTTCGACAATTTTTACTAGAGTTGTGCCCCTTTTTATACCTCAAAATTGCTAAATATTTGGTTTCCAGATGATAACTTCGGAACAAATAGTCAGATTGAAACTGGGTTTGGTATGTAAGTGTATCTCATGAATATCTAAGTCAAGTTCGATAGCGATCGTTTTTCGACGATTCTTACCAGAGTTACATCCCTTTTTATACTTCATCCGTGTGTCCCGAATTGGTTTCCAGATGATAACTTGTGAATGAAAAGTCAAATTGAAGCTAGGTGTGGCATGTAAGTGTATCTTATGAATATCTAGGTCAAGTTCGATAATGACAATTTTTCGACAATTTTTACTAGAGTTGTGCCCCTTTTTATACTTCAAAATTGCTAAATATTTGGTTTCCAGATGATAACTTCGGAACAAATAGTCAGATTGAAACTAGGTTTGGTATGTAAGTGTATCTCATGAATATCTAGGTCAAGTGCGATAGCGATCATTTTTCGACAAATCTTACAAGAGTTACATCCCTTTTTATACTTCAAAATTGCTAATATTTTGGTTTCCAAATTATAACCTTGGCGTCGGGGGACCAGTGGCCAACGGCCTTTTATTTATATTTACGTTTGAGGAAAATGTCACGTACAATTTATGCTGCCAAATTCGAGCAGACGATAATTCATCAACATGTACATTTACGACGGAAAAGTCAGTCACATTCACCGGCACATGTGCGAATGAAATTATACCATCAATAAATCGCTCGTTTGTCTACCAAATCGAAAGAAGGACGTCATGTTAGAAATAGATAATTTAATTTGATTTGAATATTTCAATCTGATTGGCTAATCCGCCTGGAGAAAATTCTGGCTATACTCGATAACCTGGGTTGGTATTGTAACGTCACCAACGTGTTCGTCCGCCAACGACAAATTCAGTCACATGAAATAATCGTAATTAAAATCGAGGAATCGTTAAGTTTTGTTGTGAAAATTAAATTATAAGGAATATTTGAAATTGTTGAACAGGTTATACTTGCATAACCTGGTTTGGGTAAGTTTACGCTCAATAAACCGCAAATATTCCTTAAATGAATAAATACTACATTACTACATTAAATACTACATTAAACGCCATTAATAAATCAATGATATGATAATGTTTTTTTAAGCTTATAACAATTTTATTTGCTCATAAAGGCAAAAAGACAAAAAGGATCAGACACGAGTTGTACCAGTGTATGTAGTCTTCTCCTTTGAATTGCATAACAATTATAGCAAATATACATATGAAACAGAGCATGCATATTTACATGATAAGTTGATCCCAAAGTTCAAACGTTGGTATCTATATATTGGTAGAGATTTTATAAAGTAACACGACGGGTACCACTAGTAGAGCAGGATATACTTATCCCCGATATTTTTGTAGGGTTTTAGCTTTGGTGTAGTGTTTCGTATTGCTTGTCCTTTTCATTTTACCATGTTATTTTCTGCTCGTCGATTTGCAGTGTTTGATGACCCTTTGTTTCTCCAAACCTTTCTTATAATAGTTCATATTTAACTGCATGTATGAATTATAATTAATTATGTTTTGCACCTTTAATGTTTATTTCAAACAAACGCCAATTCAGCAAATTTTCAGCTATATCACGGCGAGAACCGGTTATTTTTCAATGAGATGATGACGAGGTCCGCTTTGTACTAGACCAACACGCTGAGTTGGATTTTTATAGTGCTAGCTCACTGAAACGCGGTAGACATGTCGCCCCACTCAGACACATTATTCGGATTCCGAGCCATCCTGTCTTTATACTTTCTCCTTAATGCTGCGAGCTTAGCGGAGAAGCAACAAATACCAATTACATAGTCTTTGGTTTGACCCGACTGAAGCGAGCACGCTAACCATTACGCCTCCGATGCGGTTATTTATCTTTAGACGTGAACTACATTCTAAAAGAGTTTGAAATTATGTGTTTCGTCAGTCTACTGCATATTAAGCCAACTGAGGACATAGTCAAAAATACGAATGAAATCCGGGGAGAGGTGATAGCTCGGACTATATAAAATATTCTTCTATAGCATTTGATCTGGAATAAAAGGACCCAAAGAAATCAGTCTAGATGGAAATGACGACTCTCTTATAAAAACAATACCTAAATGGATTATACAAAGCAAAAGAGCACAAAAAAACATAGGTTTTGACAATATGTCCAGCAAGGATAAGCATTCCCTTCTCCATTAATTAGTCCAGTAAAAGGCTGGTCGAATCCAGTAGCTAGGCTCAACGGTATCTTGTTACTAATGTAAGGAAGATAATCAAAAATTTAAAGGTTAAACAAGTTCCAAGTTTACACGAACGTACGTGAATAATATTAATTATCTAAATGAAAAAAAAAAACAGAAATGATTTTCGATATCAAACTTTACTTCCCGTAAAGCCTAATGATGAAGAGTTAATGTTTAAAGGACCTCCTGGAATCTGAATTTGTTGATATTATCATGGGTAATACTAATTTTCAAAAGCAATCATATTATGGGCGCGTTCACAATTCTCCCGATGGTGACTATTGGTAAATTTATTTGCTTGCCATTGCTATTTTCCATTGGTAACCAATTCTGCAGACCAACTACAGTCAAGTTAGAATTACCAACGCGGGCTTTTTATAAAACAAACAAAATGGCGACCGCTAGCGTTAAAAGAAGAGTTTGAAGATAACAAAGGGTTAATCAGAAGTCGTAAATCGAAGCAGGACAGACAGCAAAATGACCAAAAAGAAAATGATTTGTCAGAAACAATTTTACCGATATATTTGAAGCTGAATGGGATTGTTTGACAAATTTCTAGTAAAGGGAAATGATGCTAAATTTTTATCAGATCGTAACCTTAATTAATAGATTTTCATTTTACATGTAGGGCACTGACCAGACACGCGAAAATCCCGGGATGAAAATACAGTACATCTCAAGACATTTCTTGAAAAATCTATGTCTCATGTCTGACATCTAATGTCATAGCATTTATCTGGAGAGCTCAACCATAGTTGTACCCCCGCTTAGCCAATGACCATTCTAGTACCCGAGTAGTACCTGTACTTGTAAACTGATAGGGGTATTACAGATGTCATTTTGGTTAAATTGTGCTCTGTGAGTTATTATGACTTCGATGGGAAAAGGGGTAATTGGATTTTTTTTGGTTTTGTCTTTAATGAATCATAAATTTGTGTTATTGGATTTAATTAATGATCAATAAATAAAAGGTGTTTAATTAATTAAACTTTAAAGAATACCGAAGGGACAATAAAAAAAAAGAAAGAAACTGGCAACATAGTGTACACAAGCGAACTACAAACAACTGGAGGTACAAACGAACCGAACATTGTTTTTATTCGGAAATCTTAACGGACATCACAACACGGAACTCAGAACGTCAACACACATAATAGGACAACACAAAAAAGTATTTTGCGTTTTTTTCTCCTTTAAATAAATGTACTTGTTTAGAGATATGGGAAATTCGATGGATATTTCATACATAGATAAGCAAACAGTTGATAATAAAATGGAAAAGTAAAATATACCCCACTGTCGGAACAGTTCCAAAATCCAATAGAAAAATCTTGGAAAGAGTCAATCGATACCTCTAACACACATATACATGACCGTTCATTTTCGTGCCTTGGCCAAGCTAAGCATAGTAACCAAGAACCTTCACTAAGTACACTCATGGTCAAAAACCAAATAATCTAAAAACTCTTTGGAAGCAACACAATCAAAGGACCTAAACATGGTAGCCTATATCAGATAAAAGTACATATGCTGGAGGTAGATGGACTTCAGATTGAATATAACATTATTTAAGAACTGTATATTAATTACAGTCAAGTTACTGCAAAAATACTATAATGTTCTATATACCGATCAATATAATTCTAGTCTCTTTGTTTATTTGTTATTCAATATTTATTTTTGTCAGTTTTAGCCTAGCTGTGAAAACATATCTAAAATTGTATTCTATGTAGTTTATCAACCTCTCTAAACAGCAGACCCATTCTGAGTTGTAGGTCGTATTGTGTGAGAAGTGATGGAATACAATCTACTGAACTATTGTATGGTAACCTCTATATAGCAGACCCATTCTGAGTTGTAGGTCGTATTGTGTGAGAAGTGATGGAATACAGTCTATTGAACTATTGTATGGTAACCTCTATATAGCAGACCCATTCTGAGTTGTAGGTCGCATTGTGTGAGAGGTGTTGGAATACAGTCTATTGAACTATTGTATGGTAACCTCTATATAGCAGACCCATTCTGAGTTGTAGGTCACATTGTGTGAGAGGTGTTGGAATACAGTCTA
>MJUT01052729.1:1555777-1568470 GCA_002080005.1 Gigantidas platifrons | reverse complement strand
GGTCGCATTGTGTGAGAGGTGTTGGAATACAGTCTATTGAACTATTGCATGTTAACCTCTATATAGCAGACCCATTCTGAGTTGTTGGTCGCATTGTGTGAGAGGTGTTGGAATACAGTCTATTGAACTATTGCATGTTAACCTCTATATATGTTGGAATGCAGTCTTTTGAACTCTAACTTTACAAAAGGTTGGAATGCCAAATAATCTAAAAGACCGTGGAAGCAAGAACCTAAACAGGATAGCCAACAATCGACTAAGGTTATATATGCCTGAGGAAGATTAGTTTTAAGAATAATTACATTATTTTAGGTACAGCTATATCTTGTAAGTGATGGCAGTGCTGAAATACTAGATGATAGTTCTCCAGCAGGGGTAGGGATAGTACCCAGTGATAGTAATAAAAACGTAGATATCTAATTCAGTGCCACAGTGTTGCAGAAATTGCTTACCCTTCCGGGTCTCCCGAGTTCACTTCCGGTTTTAGTGGGGTTGGTGTTGCTCAATCTGTGTGTTTCTGTGTAGTGTTTGGTACATCTATATAATATGTTTGTCCTTTTGTTCTTTTCATTTTGGCCATTGTATATTTTGTCCTTTTTCGAATTACAGCTTCTGCTAACCCTTTTGGCATCTCCTCCAAACTTTTAGTAGATTATAGGTTGGATTTCTGGTGTATAAGTCCATTAAATGCCGGTATCAAAGTCGTACAAACAATTGCTTTAGCTTAGAAAAATTGAAATTTGCTTCAAGTTTGTTCAGTATTTATGTTCATATGTTTTTGTTCTGTTTGTTTTAATTTTGCGTTTTCTTAAGTAAAATGTTCAAAAATGTAATTGAACTCGCTGTGAAACTGAGTTGGTCATAAAAGATTTGTCAAAGATCCATGTTTCTGTCCGTACAAATAAATTATATATTTTCCTCAATATATTCCACAATATTATATACATATATATTATGACCGATTCAGCAGAGGTCTTTCAAAATATTTTAACATCTTTTATCATGCTAAAGTGATCACAACATCAAGATTGGGATTATTTATTGACGTTTGTCTTATCATAAAATAAGGCAAGATTGTGTTTTTATAAGCTTTGATGTTGGTAGTATTATTGTATTGTTTCCATTTTAGGTTTAAAGTTTAGATAAAAAAATATTTCGTACTAAACTGCGATCTTTTTTATGCTAAACCAAACAAATATATCACATTTAATAAATCAAGCACTAGTAATCCTTTATGAAGTGATTTTTGTGGCCAAAATACTTGAAAAATGGGATATTTTCAATTTTGCAGATTTTCACCGGATTCTGCTTATATCTTAATTTTACTAATAAAATAAAGGATACCGTATCATAATGACGGTTGATTTTTGTATCTGGGTACTATAAAAATATAAAAAGGGAATAATTATGTTCCTTCTACCTACTGATTAACAAATAAATAGCAAAATATTAGCCCTACCCCTCTAAAATAACACGTAAAATTTGATGAAAGTCGGTTTATTTCCTTAGAAACATGGTCGGGCAGGGTGAAATTTTTATTTGCCCTGTAAGATCTTTCAATTCTTTATTTAAACAAATCATATGAACATCATCTAAGAGGATTTAAATTCTACCAATGTCGGAAAACATGAAAAATGGGTAATTTCTGATTTTCAGAATTTCTACAGAATATTCCTTATTGGTCAGGTTAAGCTGCTTTATGGGAATTTTTGTCCAATCAATATAGTTTTATCTGAATGCTGAATGTATTAGGATTTATTTTAAAAACCATTAACCCTCATATATGCATATTATGATGCCCATTTTAGCCAAATTCTACCCCTTCCTCTACTTGAAAACTTGGACAAATATACATGATATACTCAATATTTCCATATTTCAGTTTCATTCTTCAACAAATGACCTGAAAAATTAATATTGCAAATGGCCAAACAGTATTGAAAATTGGTGAAACAGTTCTCACTAGTCTTCCTCTTCACCATCAATCAACGAGTATAAAACATCGTCGAATTCATCATCACTATCATCGCTTTCTGTCAAACCTGCAATATTTTCCTCGACTAAAACGCCGGCGAGTTGTCGTGGAATGAAATTTTTAATGATCCCCTATGGCAGTTCAATCAGATGGACGAAATTGTATTGGAGAAACAGGAAAACGACGAATGGTGCTAGCTAATGATAAATCGATCATCAGTCACGTTCATCTGCAATAGATTATATATTTATTTGCATAGCTACGAAATTCTTCTTACTTCAAAGTATTATATTTGAACTAAGAAATTTGCATTTGTTTATTGCGTTATAAATTCATGTACTTTTCAACACTAACAAGCAAAAAGTCATTCCTGTCGTCGAAACATACTCTTGCACATATTTTTCCTGAACATTTTTACTCTCATGGTAAAAACTCAGATTTTCTTAATAGTGGCCAAAAACGTGGTGGCAAACAACTTCTTATCAGCATCCCTACTATCACAAATTAAGAAAATGTGTTAGCTAATGTCCAGCTATCTTGGCTATTTATATATCACAGACGTTCATTTTAGAATACACTTGGACATGAATAATATTTTGAAAATGATTCAAGAAAATTTTCTTACATACAATGTATAGTATGTAAAATTGAATAAATACAAAAACAATTTTTATATTATTGACAGAAAAATAAGGTTTTGTTTTAAATTTGTTTTAGAATAAAATGTATGAGAGAATTTAAAACTACAACTATATATATATATATACAGTTGTAGTTTTTACACTGATTTCAAAAATTCATAGAAGGGATGTCAACAGATTAAAAAAAAAAACACACAGCCCCAAATATATATATATATATTTTGTTGGAAGACTGCTTAATGAACGGCCATTTACCTTTAAAGGGGTGGGGCTGTGTTTTGTTTTAATCTGTTGACATCCCTTCTATGAATTTTTGAAATCAGAGTAAAATCCAAAATGAAGTGTTATCGATTCTGTGCAAACAAACAAAGATAAATAGGAAAACTTCTAAAATATAGCACAACAACATCAAAACAGATGTTAAAATAAAAAAAAAAATAACAATAAGTCTACTAAAAGACTATAATTATAATCAAATTAACCGGCCGACCTGCCTGTACCAGGGTTGACCTTGCCGTGTGCGGCAGTCGGCCGCAGGCCGACCTGCCTGTACCAGGGTTGACCTTGTCGTGTGCGGCAGGCGGCCGCAGGCCGACCTGCCTGTACCAGGGTTGACCTTGCCTTACCTGAAAACGTTGTTTATTCTGACCAGTACATATCAGTAGATTCACCCTCACTGTCATGATACCCCTCTGAATCAGTGTCACTATCACTGTCTAAATTTATAATAATTTTTGTAATTTCCTCTATAATGTGGTCAGATTTTCAATATTGTGGTTCTATTTTGTTTTCAACATGAATCAATCAATCAACAAAAGTTAGTCCACTTTTCTGGGGTTATGGTTTTTAAAACTTTTTGTAATCAAGAAGGTAATGCCAATAGATCTTTATTTGACAACAATGACCCATGTGGAGTTCATATCAATAATGAAGGTGTAAACAAATTGATTGAGCAATTGTATTTATATATGTCTGGTGTTTATTATTATTTTTTTTAATAAAAACACGATTGCGGGATTTTCTTCTAGACATCGACACCGCTTACAAAAGTTTTGTATGAACAGACGCTATAGGACTGGAAGTTTCTGGATCCAATAATATTGTGTCGATATTGCTTTTATATTTATAATATAATGTATTAGGGGAGTTGTCTGCCCTTGATGTGCAATGGTTGTGTTTTTTCTAGCTCCGAATTTTGGTTAAATTCTTATTTTATTCTGGAGTAAGTGTACGTTGTTCCAGGATTATGATTGCGTATAGTGGTTGCCCTATGTCCCCCATAGGATGAAGTGGAATAAGTCAAGTTTAGCAATATTTTATCTTTATCGTGGCGTTACATCTTTCGTATTTTCAAGCTTTTCCAAGAATAATGATTAAGAAATAAGTAATTTGAAACCTTTTCAAAGTCATATCAGCTGTCGGAGTGGTTTTAATGCTTAAACTACTGAACTTTTAACGCAAACTTATTAATAGATTTTTTATTTTATTTTATTTTAACATGATTGTGGTGATAATGGATTATCGTCCATATCGAATATCTAAAACTGTATTTATAAAGTGTAACTTATCAGTAGGAACGTTAATGAGAAGAAAATATATTTTATAAGGTCATGTGTCAAATCTTGTACCATGAATCGTTTAAAAAATATAAATACATTCAAAACTATTAAACACTCTCTTCATTTTTTTGCACAGCTGTTTAATCCAATGGGCTATTGTAAAGAATAAACATAATATCTTATGTAAAACCCCAACACTAGTTTTTGTCATTTTTTAGAATTATGTCTGCTTAAATATGTATATATATATATTTGTGTATACATCTGAAAATTAAACCCAACTGTGTTAGATAAATTAAGTTTTTGAACTGATATTTTTTTGTTTTCCTGGACGACGGGATTCAAACTCACACCATTGATACACTGCAGCACCAATCGCTTAGCCTTATAACCAGCTCCCTATGCCTCTCGGAAAAATCCTATATATTAAAATACACTGCATAGATTTAATAGTTAATGTTTTCGTTGTTATTTATGGTGCATTGTTTGTTTACAGAGACATATATTTATGGTACATTGTTTGTTTACAGAGACATATATTTATGGTACATTGTTTGTTTACAGAGACATATATTTCATTGTAATAAAAACGTAAATATCAACATTATGAAATTTCATTAGAACATTTAGACCAAAATGAGACGAGGTTGCAGTATAAATGCAGCCGACATTTTGGACAGAGTTTTATTTCGATTCCTTTTACATTTATAAATACTGAACACAATGTTTCTGTATGTAGAGAAATTAATCAGTATACATTGTATATATTACCATGAGAAAGAAAATATTTCTATTATATAATCAACCAATAGCCTGTTTAGGACACAATGATGTCATTTCCGAAGAGTGGAGAAAGGAATATCGATTTGTCTTGGCGTTTCGAATGATTAGATGCCCTGAAAATAATCGTAAGAATATAAATGCGTCATTCCTTTTCAAAAGAAGGAAAAGCCTGATGAAAATATTGAATTTCTATTGTTTTCAAGATTATATTGACAATAAGATCTATTTTAAGATTATATTGACAATAAGATCTATTTTAAGATTATATTGACAATAAGATCTATTTTAAGATTATATTGACAATAAGATCTATTTTAAGATTATATTGACAATAAGATCTATTTTAAGCTTCTGAAATATTTATACAAAATTGCTGATAGATTTGTGTTGCAAACCAAAATTACATTTCTCCGACATAATTCATAAACTTCGGATGCGTTTCAATCGCATTTGTGGCGTAATGGTAAAGCGTGCTCGCCTCGAGTGTGGTAGATTCTGATTCCGAGTCAACCATGCAGTCTTTGATCTTACTCCTTAATAATGCGTGTATGTTTAGCGGTGAAGCAACAAATACCAATTTTATAGTCTTTGGTTTTAGCCGCTCGGGGCTCAAACCCACGATCTACCACATTGGAGGCGAGCACTCTAACCATTACATCACCGATGCTGTTATTAATGAGAATAATCATATACTCTAAGCATGACCAATATTGACTATGGTTGTTATAATGAAATAAAGGCCAATGTTGTTTCCATTTTTGTGGGGGCGGTCGTGACCGTGATCGTATTATAGTTGGATTAATAACTACCAATGCAATCAGTGC
The DNA here is from genome assembly GCA_002080005.1 of Gigantidas platifrons. Classification (NCBI taxonomy): domain Eukaryota; kingdom Metazoa; phylum Mollusca; class Bivalvia; order Mytilida; family Modiolidae; genus Gigantidas; species Gigantidas platifrons. The sequence goes on along the minus strand of MJUT01052729.1, from coordinate 1,562,688 downwards.
CTATCACCACTAACGTTGTGAGTTGGAATCCCGCTCTGGTAAGGTGTACTCGATATAACATAGGTGATGAAGTTTGTCAGTGACTTGCTGCAGGTCGGGGAGTTTTTCAAGGTATTCCTGTTTCCTTCACCTATACTTTAAACATATTTTATTGTTCAAAAAGACAAAAGGATAAGACACAAGTTAAAAACTGAAACACCTATAAAACTGAACTGAATTATTGTTGACAGTGGCGTTAAACACCATAATTCTATTTTTTTGTACACTTGTGGTTAGATAAATTGTTTCTTATAAAGAATTATCATATAATCTTATTCCTGTAGTTTTTGCCGTTTCATGACTTACTAAGTTAGACAAACATTTAATTATATACTAAATCATAAATCTCTTTGGCAAGTAAAACAACAGTTTTCTCGCTATCAGACAGTCATTAGAGCTGAGGACAGGAGACTAAGTTTAATCAGGGGTTTACGATTTAATGGCTTACAATTATATCTTTTATGTAAAGTTTGGTATTGTAAGATTATGACTACTTGGTGATTAGAACATAGTAAAGCACTCTCGACAATAGAATTTTGCCTTACTTAATCATTAAGACCATGGATTTTCCCCATTGTTCCCCAAGGCAAAATTATATTGTCTTGATTACTTTACAATGTTATAAGTTTGTAAGAACATGATAATCCCTGTCTTCATGATAAGTACTCGCCTTCGCTCGTACTTATTCATGAAGACAGGGATTATCATGTTCATAATACATTTCTCTGACGTCACACTATTGTTCACACAGTGGATTATTTTTAAGAATCTACAGTTTATTCTTTTGTTCTTGAATATATGAACTTTAACCTTTTACTATTTTAGGCTTAAAAACGTGTTTTACTCATGTGTCTCGAACCATTGCTGGGCTTTTCAAAGTCTACTTTGACTTTCAAAACTCCCATCTTACCACTCTATAATTAGTATATATAACTCTTGATAGTAAGCTGTGTTAAAAAAAATATCAACAATTTGCTTAAAAAAAGCAATTGATCAATATATACAAGACACGGTACAAGTATTTGAGTTCTGACATAATTTATGTTCAGAACTGACGAGTATTCTCGCAATACAAAAACAACCAACGAACCGACCGCAACTTAACAAATCAGACAGACCACAGGTGAATATTTGGGACACTTGAAAGACCTTGAAATATCTAAATATAAACGATTCTATTCACTTGAAAGACCTTGAAATATCTAAATATAAACGAGAATCGAAAGCACGGATGCCGAAAAATTTTTTTGTTTATTTTTTGTTAATTGTGGCTTATTTAGCTTTCTGAACATTAAAAAGGTAAAAATATCAAATGAAAACACTTTTGCAGACAGAAATGTATTATGTGAGAGAATACAGTCCAATTTGTAGATTCTTAAAAATAATCAACTCGACCCTGACGGGTCTCGTTGATTATTTTTAAGAATCTACAGTTGGAGTGTATTCTCCACTACTTACATATACTTGTTGACTACTGATTAGACGTGTATTATTTTTTTTCCTTAATAGTCGGTATCGCCATCGGGATATTTTCACTTGATCCGATCTGCATTTCTACCATTCATGCATTTTCAACAATTTATTTTAAGAAACTTAGATATCTTACACCAAAGGTTAGTCATAGCATATTATTTCGAACTTTAAAAGAATCGTAGGTACGACTGAAGAAAAACGTAGCGACACTGACATTTTTTACCATCGTCGGAAACCCACGGCTGATTACGCTTCGTTCCTCACGCCATCAGTGAGGTCCTAGTGAGGAACGAAGCGTAATCAGCCGTGGCTTTCCGACGATGCGTCTATACTACCGATATGTTCTCCCCAAATTTTTTACGGAACTTTTAATTTTACTTTTGGAGTCTTGTTGTAAATTTTGTTTATAAGTTTATAATATTATATTTTTCCTGAGTACTATGTCGTTTTTCTATCCAACACCACTGATGTATAGTAATGATTTGATTTATTGTGTTTAACGCCATTTTCAGCAATATTTCAGCTATATCATGGCGACCAGTTTTAGTGGTGGGAGAAGCCGGAGTACCCGGAGAGAATCATCGACCATGGGCAAGCAACTGGTAAACTTTATCACTTGCGGCTGCGAGTCGAGTGCACCCTTTTTTGTTATTTACGAAGCCGGGCGCGAACCCACGCCGTATGTGTGATAGGTTTGTATGAGTTGTTAGGTAATCCAACTACCTAATTGATTGAGCCACCCGGGCCCTCTGTATAGTAATGATGATTATTGGTTTTATTGGATTATTACTTAACTTTCAGCTCAAAATATTTCATGAATATTCTACAGGACGAATACCAGCTAAGCAAGATATAGAAATTACACAGAAATAAAAGTTTGAAGATACCAAAGGGGTAATCAGAAGCCGTAAATCTAAGATACCAAAGGGGTAATCAGAAGCCGTAAATCTAAGATACCAAAGGGGTAATCAGAAGTCGTAAATCGAAGAAGGATGGACAATATAATGGCTAAAAGAAAAAGGGACAAAAGGAAAAACAGCAATCTACAAAACATACACACAGAGCAAAAGATCTAGCAACAAGAACCCCTAAAATCAGGGATTTACTCATGTGCTCCGGAGGATAAACAGTCCCTGCTCCACACGTGGCACCCGTAGTATTACTCTGGTTATAAACCTGGTGATAAGTCATGAATGAGGACAGAACAGGATTGTGATTTCGACAAACGGAACATATCCGTGGTCATTTGTGACACAGATTCTCCTTAACGGTCAGACAAGTCATGGTCGCGACTGTAGAACTTTCGAAATGATGACTTCAACTTAACTACTAGTAACGAGGGAGAAATATATATAACTAGTATACAATTTTATTATTTTATTTTATACTCAAATTATAAATAACACGGTAAAAGCGTATATGGTAATATAAATTGCACAGATCAAAGAAATTATGATTTATAATAATTCATGTACACGAAATTATGCATAAAGATGTATTTATAGCACCAGGATATTTATGTAGACATCAAAGGTGAGTATTTTGTTTAAAAAACGTGATAATTTACTTGAATGTGTATCTAACAACAAAAAAACTTAACTCATTTTACCATACATTTTTATATACTTTAAATGTTATTTCGAAACATTAAAGTTGAAAAATAGTCGGTTAAAACCCGTATCCTAAAAACACTACATTGCACAGGTATTTGAATCCATTACTGTATGAAATTTGGATTTTTATCGATATAGAAATTACTTAGTAAGAGAGACTTCTAAATGATTTTACGTCAAAACGGAACTTCTGGCAAATTCCTGTGAAAACATTGCACAGTCATGACATTTAAGGGATTACTTTTATCAAAATTTCTTACACAAAATCAAAATTATATTTAGATAACAAACAATGATATAGCATTTTCTAAATAAAACAACGTTTTTTCTCCAGAATAAATCCATTAAAAAATTATATTTTGTATTTCAAACAAAGATATTGGAGAACAGTTGCACTCATTACAATTGTACAAATATATTTGTCTAAGCTAAATTAAGAAAAGGCCCGTTTGTATAATTTCGTCATCAAATCTTTCTCGACGAAAAGATGACAAATGTATACTTTCTTTCTGTATTAGAAACAAATAAAAACGTGACAAATATACATTGCTCATAATATAAAAAAGTTTTGACTTAAATATGGGAATGTTCTATGTTCAAGCTATAAAAAAAACTATTAGCGATGAGGTGAAAATCATACTGATGTTTTGATTTAAATGGGAATGTTCAAGGTTCCAGTTATAAAGACATTAACGATGGGGTGAAAATCCAACTGACGTCTTTGGTCTGTTTAAAAGTCTTTTACCTATTTGTGGTACAGTCTGTTTTCTCGTCTTTGGAGCAGTAAATGGCCGACTAAATCGTCTGGAATTTCTAGATTTCATTTCATGTATTGATTTCTCCCTATGAATTCTGTCCTGATCAATATTATACAAAGCTGTTGTATGTACTTTTGCTGCCTCTATACGCATTGAGGTTCTTTTGTCCAATTGCACATGTCTTCCACGTTTGGCATCGGGGTTCGGATAACAAACTGCTTCTGTTCCATTGACCTCAATCACAGGGGCCATAGGAGTCTTCGATTTCTTATATCCAAAAGATACTGGTTTAGAACTGAACAATTTAGCATCTAAACTCATACTTCTCAAGTCCACTCTGTTGCTGGACGAAGTTTTTGTCTTTTCTAACTTACATTCGGGAGTTTTAACATGTAATAGAACTAACTCGTCTAGCAAATCAAACTTAGTTTTCCAAATCCGATTAATGGCCTTTTTCCTGAAACCATCGATTCGTAATTCATAAACCTTTAACCCAGCATCAATTCTTTTATTATCTGCCACAGCATTGAAGTATTTTGTTTTTGTCATTGATGAATCGGCCATATTGTCTAGAAAATATTATATAATATCACAATTACGTACGCTTTACTTAAATTTTCACCTCTATTTTTCACTACTTTATCTATTTTTATTTGTATATTTGATATTCCATGTTTTCATATATATTCCTTAATATTCCCTTTTAAGGAGAAGATGTTCTAAGTTGAAAAATTTGTATCTGATCCTATTGTCATGTTTGTGGACAATAAAATATGTTTTAGCTATAGTTATTCCTTCAATACATGTGATTTCAAATCTGTATATGCTGTACTATGAACTACCTAAAGGTTTTAGAACGCAAAACAATCCTCAACACGGAAATATAGGATTTTTGACATAATAACTCCCACATTGAAAATAGTCATTGATATTTTTGTCTTTCATATTGAAGTTGAAGTTTGAATTTAAAAACACTTACAATTTATAATTAGCAACTGAATCTAACAACACAGAAATATGTTTACAGATATATAATCACTGTCTTTTACTTCCGAATAATTGATTTCATATAAGTAGAAATACCAATACTATCAGAATACAAAATCCCAAAGAAAAACACAGTATTGTATAAATATAACGGAATAAAAAAACCACTTGTCAAGTGTTTCATAAGTTACGTATATAATATAACAATTTCTTTAAAAGGGAAGAATTTGTCCAATCCGCTTTGATTCGTAGTAATGTCCGATTTAATTATACTTATGGAGTTTCTCATACTGTCAACATGATATCACATGTTTTTGACAGTACATATATCAATACCCGTAATTAAGTATCTTTTTCTTAATAACTTTTATGTCGAAGAGAGGACGGGAGGTAACATGAGTCCCAATAGGGGGTGTCAAGTACTCAAGAAAATAACACAATCACTATAATCTATCGAATTCACCAATTAATAATAATCCTAAGTCTTGTCTATAAAAAGTGAATTGTTTAATAATTAATTTCTATACATTCTGCTTTTAATAGACATTTTATAACTTTTTTCAATGCCACCCCAATGATGTGTCCTTCACTATGTTAAATTCAGTCATTACGATACACCGAAAAATGACTACATTTCTGTTTAATAGTAAAATATGTAAAAAATTTAAATGACTGTATTCAAACATTATAAAAGTGGGATAATTATCTACTTTTTTATGGTTATTTAATGGTTATTGAATGGTACGCACTTTAATTGGGACTCAAATAACATGACGAGGTAATTGGTTTCAATATGATGTATATTTCAAGCTACTTGATTTCAATTAAAGGAAGGTGTATATTTCGAACAATTAATATTTTAAAGAAGCCAAAAATAATTGTTTTTTATTACGAAATACAACACATTATGAATTAGTCAACTATTTAAAAAGGGTTATGCAAATATAAGAAAATGCTCAATTTTTGAATATTTTTCGTTGTATTTTTAACCGGAATACTCGTATGTAAATGGAAAAAAAGAGGAAGAAATAAAAAGAACAGTTAACAAATTTGGCTGTATTCATTTAGCACACATTAAAATTGTCCTACCATTAAAAAAACTCAGTGCGTGTCCAATCGTTTGCTGTTTTTTATTGGCTGGGGTGAGGTGGTGGTTTTTTTTTTAGGATGGAGTGCTTTTAATTAACATTTTTAATTCAATTTTTTTATTATTCAAATCAGGGGCGGATCCAGGATTTCAAGATGGAGGGGAGGGGCGCACTTAAATAAATCGCGCCGAGCGGAGGGAGGCGCGAATATTTTTGGGGTATTTCGTGTGAAAAACCACGATTTTACGCAAAAAAATCATATTTTTTTTCCAATTTTAGGGGGGGGGGTGCGCCCCCCCTTGAATCCGCCCCTGCAAATCACATATATGATTAATACAAAAATGTATTGATTGATGGCATATAACATCTATTGTATATACAATATTAGTGAGAAAAAGATACAAAGTAAAAAGGTTAGGGTTAGGGTCAAATATTCCCTATCTTCAGGACCAATCACAATGGTCGGTAACAATCATCACAAGTAACGACCCATATACCTTCATATAAGGATACCTGCCCCTGTGGTACCTAATAAAAGTAGAGGACAGATACATGCAAGCTATTGTTACCATAATAAATGTTGTATTACTCCCAGTCAAAATGAAGCACAATATATATATATATATTTATTTGGATACTACCCCTTTACAACGGGGGCAACCACTGTCGGGGTAATAGTGGTTGCGTCCTTAAAGCTATGAACAATGCAATATAAAAATATAATTGATACATTAATTAGTACAATAATAGTGAATAAGAGTTACTGTCCACTGTATTAAAACAATTCATGTAACAAGCATTACTTAAGAAATATTTTCTCCATTAAAATGTAAAAATACAAGCACTGTATCATAAAACAGTATACTGCCCTACATTATAGTATTCTAAAATAATGTAATATTAAAAGTACAATTTGCCATTAGTTTGATGACCTGAATTGAAGAAAATAAAAC
>MJUT01052729.1:1543909-1555072 GCA_002080005.1 Gigantidas platifrons | reverse complement strand
GTATATCTTCATATAATGGGCATTCTAGTGCAAAGTGCTGTAAATTCTCGACGCTGTGAAGAGGACATACAGAACACCTATCATTATCTGAAAGTGACATCCTAAATAGGGTAGCATTTATGCTTAAATAATTTCTTCTGGCAAGGAGCTTTAGACGAGAAGCTTCAAAATTGAAGTCTTCAAACAAGTATAATTGATTACCCATAGAAACTCGACAATTCTTATACATAGACAGGCTGCTTTTGGATAATACTTTTCCAAATTCACTCTGCCTTACTGATTGACCATAAAAAGCTTTAAACACTTCTATATCTATAGCACTGTGTACATAATGATCTAAACCAAGATCTATAAATACATTTTTAAAGTATGTATGATACTCGGAATTCTCAGAATTCCTAAGCATATTAAAAATTACTTTACACAATCGATCGTCTGCCAGATTTTGAAAACGTTCATAATATGCTACCCTTTGTCGGTTCATTAAGGCATAGACGGGCTCCCAACAGAGTTCCAAAAAACAGGGCTGATTTAGGTATGTTCATCCTAGTATTCATAATAAGCTTAGCCATCTTATACTGTATGCTTTCCAACGATTCAACATGACCGACAGAGGATGGAAACCAAACAGAGCATCCATGGGACACAGACGGTCTTAAAACAGAATGCCATAAAGCGTCTCCGAAACTTAACCTGTTAAAATTTCCATGTTCACCAAGTATACGGATACAATAATTCAACTTTTGATCTGCATTCTCCTTTACATATATGAATTTATATGATAATTAAACTTCAGAGACCTAGAAAAATACACACCCAAATACTTATATTCGTTCACCTCCTCTATCAGATCAGGTCCAAGCTTCCATTGTTTAGATCTATTGACCCTTTTTCCAACAACTAAAACCTTTGACTTGTTAGAGTTAAAGGATAAATTCCAGTTTATAACAAATGCCAATGCAACATCAAGCAACCGTTGCAGTTCCTCTTCGGTTTCAGCGATGAGAGCAATATCATTGGCAAACAATAAACAATTAATAAGTTGTTTCCCAACATCTATACCTATCCCCACTTCATCAAGCATATGAACTAAGTCGTTCATAAGGACTGAAAACAGGGTTGGTGATAAGACGCACCCCTGCTTGAATTAAGTCCATTTTCCTGACCGAACCATTCAGTAGAGAAATCACCAAAAACGACTTTATTCGAAACACCATCATATAGATAGAGTATCATAGACCGCAAAAGGCGCCAGCATTTCCCTTGTATCCCATTCTCCCACAACAAATAAAACAGACCATCTCTTCAGACCCTATCAAAGGCCTTAGATAGATCTAAGAAGGCTATATTATAGCTCACATAAAAATGTAAAGATTCTGATTGGATAACAAGCCGTATACATCAAGCTATGTATACGTCTGTAGCCGTATACATAAGACATATTTCTATCTCGTCGAGGTGCCCCTGTATATTTCAGTCTCCCAAAAACGACAACAACATGGACGACAAAAAAATCCGCTTCACTGAAACAATATAGCATAATACGGAAAAATACATGTATTTTTACCAAATTAAATGTTGTTTTTATACTCAAAACGGCTTTATGAACAAAAAAATATTACAACATATAATTCCGTCACAAATACCTGATCGATTCAGCAAACTCCTATGTTCCACGGCTGTACCATAACGTGATGAACATCATAATAAACAAAACGTTTCAAGAGCAATGACGTGATAAATATTTTGACGTCATTGAAGAAAGCATGTCAGAGGTACGGAAAGGGACATCTAGAAATAGGAAAAATGAAAATAAAAGACGCAAATATATTCAATACAGTTGGGTTCTGTATTTAAAAAAAACCCAATGGTTAAATCCGTAATAAAAATGTATATCTGTTATTCAGCTATCAAACAGGGTATATACTGTGACATTCCAAGCTTATAAAAATATGATGATGATGATATATAGCAATCTATAACGTCACAAGTCGAAAGAATGTAGTATTTTAGAAACGGTATATCGTTAAGACATTACAATTTTAGGATTATAGAAAACCAAGTTCTGTTTTTAACTGATATTTAATTTGAATTACAAAGCATAAAAGTCATGCAAAATTTTTCTCTTTCTCTTCGATAAAAAATTATGTATCGAAAATTCCAAATTAACTTGGCGTTTCCATACGGCACTGGCATCGTTTTTTGTTTTTGTTTTTGTTTTTTTTCTTTTCTTCCTTAAATATGAAAATGTGAGCTATAATATAATAGTTATTCCGGTCATAGACAGGGTATATAATGTCTAAGACCGGAATAACATATAAATGTACGTCTTCTTCTTAGCATATTTTTGAAATTAACATAACCCATGTAGGGTAAAAAAGTTATCCTCTAGACGTCTATCTCTACGAAAGGCACCCTGGGCTTCCCCTAGAATATTAGTCTCCTCCAAGTGTGACATAATACACTCCTCTACTTTCTTAGAGAAAACTTTATACACATTGGAGGTAAGAGTTATGCCCCTGTAATTATCTAAATCCATTGCTGAACCAGATTTATGTAAAGGTTTAATAATTCCATTTATCTATTCACTAGGGATTACTTCGAGGTCAGAAACTACCGTAAAAAGATCAACAAGTGAATTTAACATGACTTCTCCCCCATTTTTAAGGAATTCGTTTGGTAACCCGTCATCACCAACTGCTTTTCCATTAGCCAGATTTTTTAAAGAAGTTTCGATAGATATCCGCGAAAATCTCAACGAGAACATATTAGTTGTGGGAACCAAATTTTCATCCAATTTGGCAACTCTCTTCCTAACATTATCCTTAAAATTATCAACATCCTGCATGTTGTTTGCATGGTTACCTATGTTACTAAAATATTGTTGCAAAGTATCCTCTATCTGACTCTGTTCATCTAGGATCAAATTTTTATCAACGGGATCAACTATTTCGGATACCGTACGGTTTCTGTGATCTCCCTTGAGGAAACCCCAGAAACCTCTACTTTTATTTTTCGCAGTGGTACATTTTCTATGAAAATTCCGCATTTTGACAGACGTTTCCTTTCGACGGATAGCACTCTGGACCATCTCCTTGCGTTTACGATAAAATTCAGCAAGATGAGTTCCAAGTGTACTATCAGCCGAATAGTTCTTGTCATGAATTCTCTTCAAACGGTTAACTTCACGTATGCGCTTCAGGAGTTGATCGAGCTCCTTATCCCAAAACTGTCGGTAGGTTTTCATTCTCTTAGTCTTGCCGATCGTTTTATTTACAACTTCGGTAACCTTACCCTTCCATACCTCCCAAGTACTATCAACTTCTGTAACCTTACCCTTCCATACCTCCCAAGTACTATCAACTTCTGTAACCTTACCCTTCCATACCTCCCAAGTACTATCAACTTCTGTAACCTTACCCTTCCATACCTCCCAAGTACTATCAACTTCGGTAACCTTACCCTTCCATACCTCCCAAGTACTATCAACTTCGGTAACCTTACCCTTCCATACCTCCCAAGTACTATCAACTTCGGTAACCTTACCCTTCCATACCTCCCAAGTACTATCAACTTCTGTAATCTTACCCTTCCATACCTCCCAAGTACTATCAACTTCGGTAACCTTACCCTTCCATACCTCCCAAGTACTATCAACTTCGGTAACCTTACCCTTCCATACCTCCCAAATACTATCAACGTTGCCTACGTTATCGTCTATAAGTGAAAAGTTGTCGAATTCTAACTGAAGAGAGGATTTAAAAAGTTCCCAATCCGTCGAATCGTTAACTCTCCAAAAGAAATCCGGCTTACCAACATTAGGTTTAATATGTACGCTAGGTTTCAAAACAATTCGTACTATGACGTGGTCGCTGTACAGGTCAAGTTTCCCCTCTTCGTCGATAAATACCGATGAAACCCAGTTTTTTACTTGAATTGCTAGATATCAGTGCGTAATCTAAGCTTGACCTCTGATCACTCTGAATACAGGTGAACAAGCCAGTACAACAGTTCAAAGTATTCGCCAAGAAAAGTTGACTAGCTTCAATAAATTGTAACAATCGCTTTCCGTTATATGACGGTATTTCCTTTGAAAGGATGTTTCTATTGAACTTATGCAAGTGAACATATGAAAGGTGGATCTCACCCATTCAGTCTTACTAGAATGCAAGATACTCTAATACACAAGAGAAAAACACATTGTATCTATATCCAATTGATGATCTAATTTCTCAGCTATCTAACACCAAAACAATGGTCCATGGCACAGGCACTTGGGGCCAGGATTTTTTTTTTAATTTTTAAATTTTTTAAATTAAAATAAGTTATCTAGAGTGTATGTTTAATTTTAGAGCCCACTGACATGTTTTATTACTATTTTAGGCCATATTGACATTTTCAACAAAAAAAAAAAAATTCTATATACGTTAGGGTTATGGTTTTCAACGCCACTTTCAACAATATTTCAGTAATACGGTAATTCGGGGTAAAATTGAGTATTGAATAAAGTTAAGTTAACATTAAAAGTAATATCGTGGTCAGTCAGTTTTGTTGGTAGAGGAAATCGAAGTATACTTGGAAAAAACCATCGACCTACGACCTACCTCAAGTAACTGACAAACTATATCACATACTGTTGTATCGAGAATACCTCTATATGATCGGGATTCGAACTCACAATTTTAGTGGTGATAAACACTGATTGCATACGTAGTTCTAAATCCCACTACATGTACCATACGATCACTCCTGTCCCTAACTCCATGCCCACTCGTGACCAAATGCAAATGATTTTGTATTATTCTATACTACAGTTTCTCGGTCTTTTCTAGTGCAAAGTGTGCGTACTTCAAACTGTGAAAGCAGAGAAAACTTATTAAGTCCAACAGAGTGTATAAACTCTACGTATGATATAGAACATTGCATCTCAAGAGGGAATAACAAAATTCTTCTTATGGTCTTTTTAGTGAACATGGATAAAAAGACGAGAAGACACACGGCTCTGAAGCTAGGCAACACTTTACATGAGGATATCAAGATGAGGACGGAAAATAAGGTTTTAAAGTTTGTTGGTTTTTTTATATGTTGCCTAACCTTCACGAAAACCGGAATTTTAATTCTTTTCCGGAAACAATTTATGAATTGTTTATGTCTACTGGATTGCGCTTTCCTTTGACAGTACAGGGTACCAGAAGAGGAAAAAACTCGACAAAGGATGGCGGTTCCAGTTGCCGTTTGTGTTGAAGCGGTTATAGAGAGTCAGATACAAGAAGTTAGAGTGGAGGGTGATGGACAAGATATACAAGAAGTTTATGTCCCGTAATTATCAATATTTTTCTTTGAACCCCTCCCCCCCAAATGGGAGTAATAAAACGGAGGGAGATGTATTTGGCTATGAGAATGAGTATGAATAGTATTATTAGTGGAATCAGGACAACTCGCCCCACTACCAACTCGCCCCCCTTCTCAACCAACTCGCCCCCTAGTAAAACAATATTTCTAACTCGTCCCCCTGGTGAAGTTTGGTAGACTGACTTGAAAAATATCTAGTTCCCCATAGGTTGTCGGAAATTAGGTACTTCTAACTTTTCCTGTTTTTAGATTATCAACTGGCAGATCAAAGCCAATTTGATTGTTACCAGATACAGAATTAAAGATAATTAATACAATGTAATTATCACAACAATTATCGTCACGGTATATGTTTTCGTCTCATCCATTTTATTTTGATTTACACAGCGCACGTGCTATTTTTTACCTGTCTTCCGGTACCAAAAATAGTGAACTTACCTAGTGAACCATACTTTCGTAATGCCAAAAAATTACTTCATTTATAAAGTAGCTGGAAAAAAATCCTGAAAGGCTACATAAAATTTAACTATGTCGTCTGCATCTCAGACACCTGCTCTACTTGTCGTGTGATTGTCATGGTGTCACTTATCGTACTTGTAAACAAAAGAGCTGACTGAAATATGCCGGTTTCTTATATAAAATGCATGTCAACAGCAGTGCTTTTTGGTTTCAGCACTAAAAAAACAACAAAAGTGAACACAATTTTGAAAGTGGTCATTTTCAAACATTCTGTTATTTTATTTAGATGTAGTATGATTTATAGATGGCCAGAACCATAAAATATTAAAACCAGCCATTTCCGGATTTTAATTTCGTTTCTATCCAGTATATCGGCCCTGTTTTTTACTTTATACGAAAACATATGACGCCATTTTACCGACAGCAGACGTTGCGAGATAATCGAGAGTATATTAAAATTCAAGAATGGCTTTTAAAACAAATTTATGTACAAAGAAATATTTAACTAGCCATTCTTTGATAATTCAAATCGTCATATGAATTAAGGATTAACACTGTCAATCGCCAGATCGGAAAATCGATAATACGTCGAAAACCCATAACACGAGGATAAGATTGTTGTTGCATATGAACTACAAAATTTGTCAGTATTGTTTTCCCATTTATTTTAATTAGTCTTTGACCAAGGATTTATTGATAGTAGTCCTACTATATATAGATATAAGATAATAAAATATAGGATGCCAAAAAAAATAAATTAATAACGGACAATGTCAATTACAAAACATCACAAGGACAAGCAACAATGAAAATAAAAACACTTTAAAACTAACGACTGAGACAAAGCATGCTAACACTGAAAAACTAAAGCCAGTCATTAGTAATACAGGTGTTAAATTGTAAAACATCAGGAATATGCTAAATGAGAAACATACACTGAGGTAATAACTTCCTGAGATCATTAATAATTACTGCAAGTATTCATACATAGACAGACAAGCCAATTTTGAGTAAATCAGTGCCGGTTATGCTGTAAAAATACAGAAAGGAATCTCTATTACATTCCCATTGACATGCTTCCGACATCCTAGTATAGGGAACTTGATAGTTTCCAAGTCAGTCTATGTATCACACTTCACAAGGGGGGCAAGTTGGAAATAATTTTTTTTATCTCTGAAAGAAAAGTGCTGTTCGTTCAGAGCGACACTCGGGGAAAAAATAGACTTAGTTTTGTATTTATCAATTAAGTATATTCAAGTTCAAAGCTTGATTTATAGTCAATGCATGAATAAATATTACACAGTTTCATTATGAAGCAAAATCGGAATAAAATTGAATCATTTAAAAACTGTAGCTATCACAAAAATAAATTTTTTCGATTGTGATAATGACTTGATTGGTCTAAAACAAGAATAAGCTTAAAATCTATGAAATATATATGATATCTTTATTGTCAAAACGTCAATAGTAAAGACATGACATCACGTTTGCTTAATAGAGATGACAGCATTAGCAGGTTTGACCATGTAATATCAATTATTTCAGACAACTATCTATGTCAGAGAACCTGGCCAAGTCAGCACAGAAGATTGATTTCTATAAAGATGAGTGTGAAGAAAAAGGCAAACCAACATCAGAGGGCGAAAAAGAAACAATAGAGGATGAAAAAGCTACAACATTCCAACCTTCATTATGGCCTTGGGATTCTGTTCGAAATAAACTAAAGTAATATAAATAAAAAAAAAGTATAACATATATTATAGATAAATAAAAAGGAATAACATTCAAGCTATCACTGTGGACATGAGATTCTGTTAGGAATACATATGTAAATCTTAGTACATTTTGTGTATTAGAAAGCTTGTCATTGAAGCCATCACAATGGTCATATGAATCTGTTACTCATTAACCCCAAGTAACAGCATGACGATCACTTTGGCAATGGGCTTACACGAGAAATAAATTCAGAATCTGTTACTCATTAATCTTGTGTAAAGATATGACCATCACTTTGGCAATGGACTGAATTGAGAAATAAACTCAGGCTCTGTTACTCATAAACCTCATGTAAAACATGACCATCACTTTGACAATGGGCTTACATGAGAAATAATCTCATAATCTGTTACTCATAAGCCTCAAGTAAAAGACATGACCATCACTTTGTCAATGAGCTTACATGAGAAATAAACTCAGATACTGTCTCATGACATCACAGCTGTATATAAATTGTAACATTTTAACTGTACCTTGCATGACTAGCACCCATATTATGATTTCTACTGAACTTTTTGTTTGTTTTAGGAATTTAAGATTTACAAAGTTACCTGACAAGTTAAAGCAATAAATAGCCTACATATATATATTAGATATGAAATACATATGGCAAGCATATTACCGTCACTACATAAAAGTGTCCGGCCTGGTCGTGATCGCATGGTAGTTGGATTTATAATTACCTATGCAATTGGTGCATATCACCACTAACGTTGTGAGTTTGAATCCTGTTCATGGCAAGGTGTACTGATACAACATTATGTGATAAATGTGTCAGTGACTTGCATCAGGTTGATGGTTATCTCCGGGTACGCCTGTTACCTCCACCAATATAACTGAAATATTGTTGATTGTGGCTTTAAACATCATAGCCTAATCTACTACATAAAATGCAAAAAAAAACATGTATATTGATAATAAAAATTTGTTTTTCTTAGTAAAGAGTAGTCATTATATACAAATATGTCCTGTTAGTGAGGGTTATTTGCGAAAAATACCAGTTTCGAGGACAGGGAAATTTCCTGAGCCGCCATATTTTTTGCAAATAAACCTCTATAACAGGACATATTTGTTTAATCCCTCCAAATGTTCAACAGCCAGTAAAACAGTGGCATGCAAGCAGCATTGTAGATTGGAACCAAGGAACCTGTCTGATTTTTTTTCACCATTCAAATTAGCTCTATGAAAATCAAAATAACTGTCGTTTGCCATTGTCTATACTTTATCGTTGGTTGACAGAAGAAACCAGAGTAATTCAGAATGAAATCTGTGACGTCATAAACTATTTAATGAAGGGATTTTTCCTTGAGCGTGGTATTTGCCTATACAGAATTCCCAAGGACAAATACCCATGCGATGTGGGAAAAGTGGAGAAAAAAAAGAATTGGTAAAAAATAAACCTTTTATCAACCAATCAGAAGACAGCATTCATATATAAGGTGGAATTAAACACAAAATTCAGGCAAATCAAATTTATGAGACTAGAAGTTAAGACAAACATTTTACACGGTACAAGATCTAGAATTAAAGAAGGTAAAATACAACAAGAATTATTGAACAGAAATTTTGAGTCGTTCTACAAATTTTACAGAAGGAACAAATTCTATCCTTTAAAAGCAATGTTGATAGAAATATTAATATACAGTTATTAACAAAGCCACAGTAGAATGGACATGTCTTGTTTATTAAATATTTAAATCTTACAATTGATGGAATTTGGTCAATTTTTCAGGGCATCATTGACTGAAATGAGTGTTCTTTTAGATGTTTTAAACATAGCGAAAGATAAAAGATATATGGTCTTAGACCAAATATCACAGCCTGCTCCAGATCCTAAAACTGCTGTCCAATTAGCTTCCAAGAAAAGGGTATGTATATTTATTACACTACGAGACAATATTGTTGAAAGTGGAATTAAACACCATTACTCTAATCCAACCAGACAATTATTATGATCTGAACTAGTTTCCGACTTGCCAATTAGCGCTTTGAAATTAGTATATATATTTTGTTATTTCAGCACAAGGTTAACTAAAAAATCAAGAAAGTTTTTCAGAGATTCTGTTCAGTAAAAATTGGCCTAATATTGTATGAACTATTTAGAATAGACCATTGCCGCATTGGCCCAATTCCGACTTTATTCTAAAATAATACATTTTTATAGATTTTTTTATATGAGTTATTTCTATTTAATTAAAGCTGGCAAATTTCAATGAAAATAACAGATATTTTCCCCCATAATCTTCACAAAATTTTAATGTTGTAATGTTCAAAGTGTCTATCTCAGAAAATGGCAAAACCGCTTGTACTTAAACGGTAATCTCTCTAAATTGTCTTTCAGGCATTGAGTACAGCATCTAATATTCTCATCAGTGGGGCTGATAGATTGAAAAAATCACATTCAGAAGGCACATCTAAAGCAAATGATTTCCATATAGAACTCTTGAAGCTAAGACAAAATTGGAGATTGAAGAAAGTAGGAAACACAATATTTGGAGATCTTAGTTATAAAACAGGTAAGATCACCTCTTCTCAGACCTGATTTTTTTCCGCTTTAAAGATTCCGCTTTTTTTATTCCGGATTTTATCGTTTTTACCGTTACGATTCCTTTTTTATAGTATATTCAATACTTCTGCTTGCCGATTTCCGCTTTTTTGTTGGCTTCGTAAAATCAGGTCTGACTTCTGCAATGAAAAAGTGACCTTATCAGAGGGGTGGCCTCTCTTGAGAGGGACAATTTACTAGCATCTCGGTTCATCTGAAATCTGGTCTGATGAAAGATGTGGCCTTTGGTGAGAGGGGCATTTTAAGAGGGGACTACTGTATAATAAAAACACATTTTCTTACAAATTCTCAAGAGTATGTTTGTTGTTCAATTTAATTGAAACAAAAATCATTAAAAACAGAATATTTTAAGATTTTTGTTTGCTTCTTACAGTTTACAATTATTTGTATTGGACACAAAATTGAATGTCTGACATTACAATTTACTATATATTTAAAGTTAATTATGTATGAAGTCACTACTTTAAATTTCTGTTTAACTTATTAACGTCTCAAACCACTGGACCAAAAGAAAACCAAACTTTGTAGCAATGCTAATACAGTGACACTTGTCTGAACTGAACCTTCTTGGGACCAATGTTTGTGTTTGGAATAGACCAGTGTTGGCTTTAGAGGTAAATTTACAAAGATTTCCTACATTGAGGCTTTATTTAAAGTCTAGTTCAGGGCTCCCACTACTTTCAAATTAGAGAGAGAAGTGACTTCTCTTTCAGAGAGCTCACAGGGAGAAGTGGGAGATAACAGAGAGAAGTGGGGAGACTTCTGGGAGAAGTTAATTGCGATTAATCGAAACATTTTATTCGCGACCCCTCTGACATTACCCTGCCCAAATTTAGTAAATAGTTAAAAAGCTGTCTGAACTGATTTGTTCTGGGTTTTTTAGCTCACCTGACCCAAAGGGTCATGTGAGCTATTGCCATCACTTGGCGTCCGTCGTACGTTGTAAACTTTTTCAAAAATCTTCTCCTCTGAAACTACCAGACCAATTGGAACCAAACTTTGTCTGAATC
>MJUT01052729.1:1482151-1524682 GCA_002080005.1 Gigantidas platifrons | reverse complement strand
TATATTTTTAATATAAAAATAAATTTAACCTACTACATATAAATGTATAATACACCTTAACCAAAGAGTAGATATTGTTATATGTTTCAACATACATTTTCCTACATTGAATTAGAAATTAAGAAGTGAATCAAAATATCAACACGAAAATAGGTAAATAACATTATAGCCAATTTTGCGACACAATTTAAGCCCCCTAAATCTGGGAAAATAAAAAAAACCCATTAAAATTGAAAGGAAGCATTGTGCCATCAATCATAACATTATGCAAAAGCCTCATGAAAACTTAACAAAACAACCCAGAGCCACCACAGGATTTATGAAAACTTGCCCATTTTTCAACAATTAAAGCCCCATAACTATGAAATGACAAATGGAGAAAAAAAACTTTAAAATTCAAAAGGAAGACAAGGGAGCATTCTTCCATCAATAATAAAACTGTGCAAAAGTTTCACAGAAATTGAAAAAAGCAAACTTGAGCTCTAGTACAAAGTGTGAACAGATGGACAGTGGTATGACCTAATATATCTCATCGAATGACAGGCATATACAAATGGTTGTTCCATAATGTTTGGTTAATGAAACCTCATCTACTCACAAAAAGCTTGACTTAATAAAGACATTGATTATAAGTCTAAATAATTTTAGGAAGTAAATGGTATGGTTGCTTAAATGTGCCATATCTAATAAATTGACTCTATAAGTTGAGGAGATGAGCTGCAGTGACCTCGGGTATGAGTCTCAGCTCATCAACTTATATCTTTAAATGGAATATATACTTGTCAGAATGTGGATTGTAATGATTTTAATTGGATGCACAGAATCTAATAAATAATTAAACTAAAGTCAAAGAACCAAGTTGCATGGACCTCGGATGTGAGCTTTGGTTCCTTAACTTATACATGTATCACTAAATGGAATATATAATGAGTACAACACATATACATATATACACAACAACAACAACAAAATAAAAATAAAAATAGAAAGTACATTACTGAGGTGGTATGTTTGTTCATGAATTTAGGTCTAGAAAAACAAATAATATACTAATAAAATAGAAAATATTGACCTTTTCAGTTCATCAACATTCATGAAACAATACCTGTAATCAAAATGTGGGAGTATATTTTATCATGAACAGTTATCAACATGTATCTGAAAATTACCTTAGTAAAAATAAAAACCATGCAGTAAAATATATACACCATATCACATATGGGAAAGGATGACAGGCATATTGTTGTTACAGTAGTCAACTTGGATTATTGCCCTTTGCTATTCCGAACCCAACTTTTTTCCTTTTCTTTTTTTTTTCTTTTTTTTTTTTAGATAAAGTAGATCTATATTAAAGAAAAAGAGAAAGATATACTTACATACAGCCAATGTCTACACTTTCCCACATATGTACAGATGCTACAATAAAATCATAATAGTCCTCAGAAATTCAAAATCAGTAATATACAATATAGTTACATAGTTCACACACAAGACTCATATATATACCGGTAGTTCATTAAGTTCTTTTTTTCCCAATCTTTTTTTCAATGTCATCATTTATGTCAAATTTATACCTGGAGCCAGAATGAGTCTTTGCATGTACTGCACAGTTGAAATACCAGACGCTTTCAAAATGTTGTGAGGATCTAAGCCTAGTAATTAAAGCCATGTTTTGCTTTGAAATGTCATCAACTAGCCTTAAACCTTCTTTTGGCAAGTTCTTTTTAACCCTCATAACTCTTGATTTGACCTCAGTGTTTTTTAACTTAACTATTACTGGTGGTGCCTGTCCTTCCTTTCCCCTAATCCTGTGAATTGCTTGAATTTCATCTGGCTGTATATTAACTTTTAGTTTTTCCTTAGCTATTTTGTTGATGAAGTCAGATCTCAAATCTTCACCTTCTTTTTTCTGATAGTTCATGATCTTAATATTAAATTTTCGGGAATATTGCTCATTGTAATTGCACATTCTGATGGCTTCCTTCGTTCTGGTTACATTATCATCAACTACCATTTTTAAACTGTTAATTATCCTTCTTTGCTCTGCAGCAATTTCCCTAAGTTGTTCATTCTCTTTTGTCAATTCCTCAATAGCTGTTTGTTGTTTGCCAGTTTTTTCTATGAACTTTTTTTCAAGTTTTTCATCAAGTTCTTTTTTAAGGTTGTCCATTAATTTGGTAACAATAGATGTAACAATTAATTCAATGTCGCTCTTTTTCACTAATGATTGGGATAATTGATCAAGATCATTTTTATTCACCACTTTTTCCAGTTTACCTTTTATTGCCTCAAGGTCATTTTGAATTACTGCCAAGTCTATACTACTATCCATTGAAACATCTGAATGTGTTCGTTTAGCCTCTTTTGATGGTTTTTCACTTGAAGATTTATTAGTGTTAACTTTCCTAGTTGACAATAAAGTCTGTACATGTACAGTTCCTCTGTTACTTGCCATAATAGTGTGTTAAAGTTGACAATACAAAATCAATGTACTACAGCTGAGTTGAGTTCACAATAAATTCACACAATAAATTCATATATATCATCAAAAATCTAGATTTGAAAGTTTTTGTCCAGAAAAAACATCCTGAAGAACAGAAAATCCTGAACATTTTCATAAAACTTTTACTGTGAAAATATGATTAAATCCATACAAAAACTGCAGAGCTGATTTTCAGCTACTGATTAGAACGACGGCCATCTTAATATAATAGGAAATTATAACATGCCTAATTTCTCCTCAGTGCACCTTCACATAATACTTGTTTTTAAAATTTATATAATGGTCATGTTTATTTCTCAGATATAATACATATGATAGGATATGATTTTGTTATTTCAGTGAATCTTTACTAGATCAGGTTATTAGACAGACAAAACATCATGTTCTGAGACAAAAGTAAGTGTATTTATCTCTCTTTGCCAACTGGGTATATATGTGTTATTATAGGATTATTGGGGTTTATTGAGTAGGCTTCTTTTTTTTCTTTTTTTTTTTTGGTGGGGGTGGGGGGGGGGGGGGAGGGGGGGGGGGGGGGTTGTTGGTGAGAATATCCTGACTTTTATGATGAACTGCTTGGCTTTCAGTAGGTGTTTGGTAACCTTAAGACTGGAGGTGGGTGTCAGGGTGTGACAAGGCAATGTAGCATGACTGATATATTGGTATGACTTTGTCTGTAGGTTTGTATTATCTATGTCATCATTTGATGCTTCCCCTACAATTTAAATGAGATTGTCACCACTGGCACATGGACATTATTATTATTATTTACAGTATTTATATAGCTCATTATCTAATTAAAAATTACATTCCTATATTTAAAACTTTGATATATAAGATTGGACAGGTATTGGATGTTTCCCCCCAAAAAAGTATGATTTATTTGTTAAATTGTCCCATTCATTAGTTATCTTGTCCCATTCATTAGTTATCTTTTCCCATTTATTAGTTATCTTGTCCCATTTATTAGTTATCTTGTCCCATTAATTAGTTATCTTGTCCCATTCATTAGTTATCTTGTCCCATTTATTAGTTGACTTGTCCCATTTATTAGTTATATTATCCCATTTATTAGTTATCTTGTCCTATTCATTAGTTAAATTGACCTATTTATTTAGTTATCTTGTCCCATTTATTTGTTAAATTGTCCCATTTATTGGTTAAATTGTCCCATTTATTAGTTAAATTATCATGAAGGAAACTGGAGTGCATGGAGAAAAGCACCGACCTGTTGCATTCACTGACAAACTATCACATTATGTTGTATCAAGTACACCTCACCATGAACGGGATTCAAACTCACAACTTTAGTTGTGATCCTTATAAAGAGTTATAAATTTAAAAATAACACATGTATGCAGGGTTTTTTTCTGTAACATTGCAGCTAGGCATTCGTTTGTATGACCCACGTTTGCTTTCCACTCAATAACTTGAGTTCCCCTTTTAAAAAAGAAAATCAGGGACCATAAAATGAAGACCATATTTGATTTCAGACTTTATAATAAACCACTTATTTTCTGTTTTGGAGTTATGCCCCTTGATTAAATTTGTTTACCTGTTTACCAGTACTTTGGCTGGAAGTGGGGGAATCTGTTTGACACATTCTTCCATTTTTGAATTTCTTTTCATTACCAATGATTTTGTTCTTTTGTATTTTTCTAGAACAATGTCAATTTTAGATAGATATGCTACAACCTTGTCTGATCCACAGCTAGCTAACCATTGGAACTGTGTTAATTCTAGTCTAGAATCCAGCTGTAGGATACTCATTACTTCACAAGGATATGATCTTAGGTAAATATATAAGAGTAAAAGGATAGTATCCTCAAAGCTTCACCTTGTCAGTTTGAACCCCATTCATGGCGAGGTGTACTCAATACAACATTATGTGATTTGGTTTGTCAGTGACTTGCGACAGGTCATGGTGTTCTCCGGTTTTCTCCACCAATAAAACTGACCGCCCAATATAACAGAAATATTGTTCAATGTGGCATTAAACAACATAAGCCAATAAGCCAAGCCTAAGGTAATTTTGTTTTTATCTATTTTCTCAATGAGGTCCTCTTTGCCTCATATGAATATTACTCTTTAAAAAGAAATTCAAATAAATATTCCTTTTTACTTCACAAGGACATGATTTGAGATAAATTTTAAACTCTTCTTAAAGAGATAGTGTCATCATTACTTTAATGGAATATGGAGTTTGATCAATTTATATTTTAAACTTGAAAAACATAATGAAATGTTCAGTAAAAATCATAGAATTTGCTAAATTGACACATGAAACCTTGAAAGAATGTAAGAAAAAAGTTAAATAAAAAATTGCTTTTACTATCAAAGGTTTATCCTCAATTTTATTTGAAAAACTTGTTACTGTACTAGGGTATAGAAATGCTGTTATGTTAATCGTATGGTAACAATCAACTTTTTCTTTTGGATAAACAAAATATCAAAATACAAATCATGTGCAGATGTGGTATATTCTGCTCTAATAAAGAGCCAGAATGATCCAAATTTTTATGTATTTTATTTCAGAATATGGAACAATCTTATGATGTATGTATACATGTGTATTTTATTTCAAAATATGGCAACAGTTTATGATAAAATTTGAAAAAAAATTGAATTGTATCAAAGTACATGTCACGCTCATGGTGAGATATACTAAGTACAACATTATGTGATAAAGTTTGTCAGTGACTGGCGACAGGTCGGTGGTTTTCTCTGGGTACTCTGGTTTCCTCTACCAATAAAACTGACCTCCATGATAAACTGAAATATTGTTAAAAATGGCATTAAACACCATAACATTAACTCCATGCTATAAAGTTTTTCAATAAAATGTTATTAAACACCATAACATTAACTCCATGCTATAAAGTTATTCAATAAAATGTTATTAAACACCATAACATTAACTCCATGCTATAAAGTTATTCAATAAAATGTTATTAAACACCATAACATTAACTCCATGCTATAAAGTTTTTCAATAAAATGTTATTTCATGATATGCAACCAAAATGCAGCCACCATGATCTTTGGTTAAAAATAGTACTGGCAGATTCATTTATATATTTTTTTGTTTATTTACAAGTCCACTGTGATCTCCAAAACATTATGTTATACTTTTCTAATATTAGTTTGTTTGTCATGCTGATCATGAGTACACTCCCTGGAACAACATGAACCAAAATCAGGACTCTAGACATTTTAACCTTTTGTTAATGTTGAGATATCACTCCTTAAATATAGCTGATACATGTATATGGCGAATTTTTTTTTTTACACGTGTAGCCTCCACAGATATTATAATTATTTATTAATTCATCAGCCATGTCCCTCACACAATGTATTTCATTTACACAATCTTTTCTTATAATCAAGGATGATTTTTTTCAGTTATTTAATACGTCGGTTCCGGGATACTGGTATTCAGATGATACCGTCATGTGACTTCCATCACCACGTGACTAAAATCTAGGCATCTGTAGTTCAAAATGGCCTGTGGTCTTTCAACTTTGTCGGAAATGGGATAAATGTTACATATTTTTCCAGATTGGGTTTCTTCCTGCTGTCAGATGTACACCCCGGAACCACGCACCAATATTTGCTGGATGACTTTTGAGATCGTTTTCCTCGATCCATTTCTACCTGCAGTGTCTACTGCTAAAAATGCCTAGATTTTTTTTGAAGTCACGTGATCGGTGGTACGAATTCTTCCTCCAAGTCAGGAGAACGTCTTATCACGGAATCGTCGTATTGATTTCAGCTATTTTCCTCTGAAAGTTGTTTTCGGAAAGTTGGTGGACACAGTCAGAACAAGTCAAAAATTACCAGTTTGAAAGAGGGTGTAGATGGTTTCAGCTATTTTTCATTGATTTCAGTTATTTTATTTTCTAACCAGGATCATCCCTGAGTTATATATTGTAGATGAATAACTCAATATTTTGTCTTACTTCTAGAAGATCAAAGATTAATATGATCAATTAATCAAAGCTTCTCCCATATTTATAGTGTACTGATATCACATCAACATATGGTTCAAAAGATTAACTTGTAGTATTTGATTAAATACAGTCTGCGGAATGAATACAGAAAATTTCTTATGAAGAGTTTTATATTATAATATTAAACGCTTCTTTTTAGGAATTCATGCATGTATAAACGGTGCCGATGCAATCACAAAATGAATAAACGTCCAAAGAACGTTTATGTAAAGTTTGTGAGTGCATCGGCACCGTTTACACATGCATGAACTCCTGAAAAGAACCGTTTTAATACTTATAATTCTTCCACATGAATCTTTTCCCTATTTTGATGATTAAACTGATTTTCAGGCTGGCTTTCAATCGGACACTATAGTAGTTTCCTGTCGGCGGCCGCCATATTGTTTATACTGGTTATACAAAAAAGTTCATCGAGTTATGAACGGATCAAAAATGAAAAAGTTCATCGAGTTATGAACGGATCAAAAACGAAAAAGTTCATCGAGTTATGAACGAATCAAAAACAAACACGTGACAGTGCTCTTGTCCAATCAAAAGGCACGAAAACAATATACATTAATTCTACAAGAATTATTAAATAATAACCTAGGCTATCAATATTTGATCCATATATCAAGGGCACACCTGCCTATTGATATTGATGTTAAACAAGCAATTTACAGGGGGAAGGTGAGACATAAATTTGCTTCCACACTTGATAATAAGTAAGTCTTGCTAGATAGAGAATATATTAAAAATATAATAAATAAAGATAAGAATATATTAAAGTGTAAATAAATGAAGATTGTAGTGGTCAGTTAAGGGCTAGGGCTAGGGTAATGGTGCTTGACGTCACTTTCAACAATATTTCAGTGTTATATCGCAGATGTCAGTTTTATTGGTGGAGGAGAGCGGAGTACTCAGAGAAAACCACCGACCTGCCATATGTCACTGACAAACTTTATCACAAAATTTTGTATTGAGTACACTTGCCATGAGTAACATTTGGATAACGTGGTGATCGGCACTGATTGCATAGGTAGTTATAAATCCAACTACCATGACAATTACAACCATGACAGCCCCTAATATTGCTTCAGTGCATAGTTAAAGTAGAAATACTTTGTTTCAGTAAGTACTACTTTTGTATATGCAAGACCCTGATTGGCTAATTTAGTGGAGTCATGAGCTACATGATGTGTGTCTATGTATGTGTTTTCTTCAGATTATGGCAGTTATATATTTATGTGAATCTACATGTGTGTATGTACCTACATGTATGTGTTTTATAGCAGATTATGTCACAGTTTTATGTTATATAATTATGTGTATCTACATGTGTGTATGTACCTACATATATGTGTTTTATTGCAGATTATGTCACAGTTTTATGTTATATAATTATGTGTATCTACATGTGTGTATGTACCTACATGTATGTGTTTTATAGCAGATTATGTCACAGTTTTATGTTATATAATTATGTGTATCTACATGTGTGTATGTACCTGCATGTATGTGTTTTATTGCAGATTATGGCACAGTTTAATGTTATATATTTATGTATATCTACATGTATGTATGTACCTGCATGTATGTGTTTTATTGCAGATTATGGCACAGTTTTATGGTTCAAATTTATGTGTATCTACATGTATGTATGTACCTACATGTGTGTGTTTTATTACAGATTATGGCACAGTTTTATGGTTCATATTTATGTAGACAAAATTAAAGTAATTACCAGGGAAGGAAGAATATTAATTTTGTCATATGAAGAAAAAGAATTAGAAGATTTCATTATGTGGCAGGTAAATGTTAAACAAAATATTTATATCAGATATTCAAAATAAAACTGACCACCATGATATAGCTTAAATATTGATGAAAGTGGCATTAAACAACAATCACTCACTCACTACAAAGCAGCTGAAAACATTTATGAAGCTACACTTGGTGATTTTCTCAGGAATCTATTATATGGCTTACTCTATCCAGAGTTAAGGACCCAACCATTTAACTTGTAGAGGGGAAAGGGGGTGGGGGGACTATATTTTCCCCCCTGAGCCAGATTTTATTTAATTTTTCACAGAAATCAAATTTCTTTCTGAAAATTGTAGGGACAGATTATTGTATTTTCTTGCATTTTCCAGGTCAAGATGTTTGATTCAATCAAAAAATCCCATAGGTTTCCAGACGTCTGGATTTCAAAGGTCAAATAATTATAACTGTCTAGGGTTTCATGATAAACAACAATAAAAAGGCAATTAACCAAGAAGACAAGATGATGTTGGAAAAGGATGTCTTCTGTATCTCCAAAAAAAATAATAATTTGAACATCTATTTTTTTTTTAAATACATACAATTGTATGTATGAGGATCTATTTTGATTGAATTGATAAACAGGTGAATTGGGATTGCCATAGGTCTTAGTTAATTAGAACTGCTTTTTGTCATTTTAAAATCCCAGACTTCACATTTGAGAAATAGACTTATACTGAGAACAGACGAACCTGATATTTATGAAGGAATTAAGTATGATACACCTTTTATTAACGAGTACAGGTGAAAGCTGATATTTATGAGGGAATCAGTACAATACACTTTTAATTAACGAGTGCAGGTGAAAAACTGATATTTATAAGGGAATTCAGTACAATGCACCTTTTATTAACGAGTGCAGATGAAAAGCTGATATTTATAAGGGAATTCGATATTTTAAGAAATATTTATTTATCATATGTTAGTTCTATTTCAATTTGACTGCAGTGGTGGTGTAATAGTTAGCATGCTCACCTTGAGTTTGGTAGATTGTGGGTTCGAACCCTGATCGGGTCCAACCAAAGGCTATGAAATTGGTATTTGTTGTTTTTCCGCTAAGAACGCAGCATAAAGGAGAAAGAACAAAGACTGGTTGGTGCGGAATCAGGATAATGTGTCCAAGTGCTAGCACTATAAAAATCTAACTAAGCGTGTTGGTCTAGTACAGAGCAAACCTCATCATTATCTCAATGAAAGTGAAATATTGCTGAGTTGATGTTAAACAGCAATCACTCACTCACTTTATTTCAATTTACAGGTCTCTCAACATCAGATTAGTGTATCACAGAATCTCTCCCGGTTAATGGGATGGCACATGTTAAATACCACGACAGCTCTGGGTGTATCCGATTTAGAAACATCAGCAACTTCATCCTCATTAGTTATGGCATCACCTAATCATAATAAGTAAGTGTTAAAAAATGTAATACAGTCAAAGCTGTATTAAAGTGATACAGTATCTCAAATTGATTTTTTTTGGTTTATATTAAAAGTTGCCAATATTCAATATTGTATACTAATAAAATGTTCTGACCAAAAAATCAGGTTTAAAAAATATGCTATAATGTCGTAATTAGTGAAAAGAATTCGAATGTATGTTGGTGAAATCGTCATTACCACACCTAATTAAAAGTCGGCTGCTTTTCCAAAGTCTACCGGCTTATAAGTCGGCTGTTTTCCGAAGTTTGCCTGACACTGATAACTGCTATAAATAACCAGGGAGCATGTTGCATGTATTTGTGATAATTAACATAATTTAAGAAATATATCTACGAAATTGGATCCGGGGGTCCATATATAATGGTATTTAGTAAGAATGACACTTAAAATCGGAAATACGTGATGAAATCAATAAAAACAAACCTGAACTCTGCAAAGGGGTCCGATAAAGGGAACATTGTAAACAAATTGTAGTACATATATTATTGACAACAGGACCTGGGTGGCTCAATGAGTTAGGTAGTTTGATTACCTAACAACTCATACAAGCCTATCATAGGTAGTTTGATTACCTAACAACTCATACAAGCCTATCACCAATACGGCGCACCTGTACATCAGACATTTTTTTATATCAACAAACGATTTTGCACATGCGCAAACGCTTTCCCGAATCAATTCATTGTCAGGTCTCATGAATATGCACGGATCAACATTGAATTCTTTACGGGAGGCAAGAAAATCAAACAACGATGTATTTCCTTCGTTCTAGGCAATTTACGTATGATATTATGAAAAATTTCAACTGCAATTAGTATAAAACATCGAATATTGGCAACTTTTAATATAAACAAAAATATCAATTTTAGCTATTGTATTCCTTTAAGAAGTCACCTTTTGGACAAAAAAAAGTGGTCTTTTAAGACAGGTGACTTAAATGATGTTCAATTCATATGAAATTTTCTTTTACAGAAAGGGAAAAAAAAGTTACCTTTTTATACAAGAGACTGCTTAATAGAGGTGACCTCTATATGGGCAGCTTTTACTGTATTTAAATTGTTCTTAATAGAGGTGACCTTATGGGCAGGTTTTACTGTATTTAAATTGTTCTTAATAGAGGTGACCTTATGGGCAGGTTTTACTGTATTTAAATTATTCTTAATAGAGGTGACCTTATGGGCAGGTTTTACTGTATTTAAATTATTCTTAATAGAGGTGACCTTATGCAGTGGTGTAGCTGCATATACGCTGTCACGTGCACATCGGTAGATGAAAAAAAAAATTGGGAAATAAAATTTTTAAAAATTATCTTTTTATTGCTACTTTTAACAGTCTAATTAAATCAGTACAATTAATATATCTCTTATAAGACATATTAGTGAAGGACAATAGCAAACGTTACTATGCTAACGTCCGCATTTCCTAATACACCATTAACGATTTCATATTTAGTGTTCATAATTCATTTCCAAATTTTAAAAAACCTCATGTCAAAACGCGAAAAGCCTAGATGGCAAACAATTGACAATTTCTTCACAAAATCCATACCAAGTACGCATCAACCAGATGACCCTGATAAACAACGTACTGTAGATGAAGATGCTTCAAGTGAAGAATCTTATAATGTGGCACTTCCACAAGACATTGAAACTGACAGCTCACTCCAATACCTAGAAGGGGCCTGGGTGGCTCAATGAGTTAGGTAATTGGATTACCTAACAACTCATACAAGCATATCTCCAATACGGCATGGGTTCGTGCCCGGCTTTGTAAATTACAAAAAGGGTGCACTCGACTCGCACAAGTGGAAAAGTTTACCAGTTGCTTGCCCATTGTCTGTGGTTCTCTCTGGGTACTCTGGCTTCCTCCACCACTAAAACTGGTCGCCTTGGTATAGCTGAAATATTGCTGAAAGTGGCGTTAAATACAATAAAACAAACAAATAAACCAATACCTAGATTATCATGTCTGCATGAATCTGAAACTTAAATTAGCCAAATCTTTTGTATATCTGAAAGTATGCTCATGCGATGTGGTAGACAGACCACCAGAGCCAATTACCCCGCAGGAACGCCGAAACAGTATTGCCGAATTTCTTTGTACTATCCATTTTTGGACCATTTGATTACAGAATTTGAATCAGGTCTCCTTAAATCAGAAAACCGGTTCCATGCACAGTATCTACTGCCCCGTGCTGTAGACAAAATAACTGATGATTATGTCGCTACAATATGCGAGGCATACCAGCCTGACATTGATTTGTCATTAGAGGATTTCAGAAGAGAAGTTGCCAGATGGCGAACCCACTGGGTCATTACAAAACGTAATGATTTGCCAACAACATTTTGTACCACACTTGATTCTGTAAATCCAGTTCTCTATCCTTCTATTATGTGTTTTGGTAACCACGCCAGTAGCAAGTGCTACTGTTGAAAGGTCATTTATTTAGTGTACTGAGACGAAAACTTATGTTAGGTCGACTATGAGGAATGCATTGTATTGATGCATATTCACCAAGATTTTGAAGTGGACTTATTTAAAGCAATGGAGGTGTTCGTATTTGTTAAGACATGAAGGATAGATTGTGAACAATTTTAGGAAATTCTTTTCTATCAAAGTCATGAAAAATGTGCTTGATTCTATGTTATATGAAACCCTGAAATGGCCCCAGATCGCACCATTTTGCATCTCGTTGAGAAAAAAATTCCAGACACCCCTCTCAATGCTTGGCGTGCACATTATTAAGCCTCAGCTACGCCCCTGTTATGGGCAGGTTTTACTGTATTTAAATTGTTCTTAATAGAAGTGACCTTATGGGCAGGTTTTACTGTATTTAAATTGTTCTCAGTATATTAAAATTAGAACCATTACTAACTGCCTTCTTTCTTGTACAAGATAAAACACATACAGTCATGCCTGCTAATGCTGTCAAATCTATTAAGCAGTCACCTGTATTAAAAGGTCACATTTTTCTTGTCCTGTCATAGAAAATTTCATATGAATTGAACTTCTTTTGAGAGGTCACCTGTCTTAAAAGGTCACTTTGTCTTTGTCTCAAAAGTGACCTCTTAATACAGGTTTGACTGTATATAGAAGAGACATCAAAATATTCAAACTGCTGCGGTGGTGGAATGGTTTAACAGACCTCTCGCCACGGTATTTTAGAAGGGCGCAGCGCCCTTCATGCCCTTGGTCGCGCCCTTCTGCCCCTATAGTACCATATCCAAAATGCCCTCGTGCCTTTTTCGTAAGTTTAAAAAAAATTATACTAAAACTGCCTTTCTCTTGTTAAAAATATCGATCGATGTGTATGATCTGTCAATTAACAGATTACATCACAATGTGACACCTGTTGTATAACCGTTAGGTGTTCTTACCTCAAGTGTTGTTGATCATTTGGTTGATCAAATGTAGGGTAAAACCAGACTATAAAATTGGTAGTTGCAGCTTCTCTGCTAAAAGCATTTAGTTTAAGCAACAGCAGGTCGGTTCGGTGTCCGGATAATGTGTCAGAGTATGGCAACATGTTTGTCTGTAAGATGTTGTTTCAGTGAACTATCACTGTTAAAATCAAGCTGAGTCTTGTATATAAAGCAGATATCATCATTGTGTTGCCTGCGTTACGCAGAGGTGACATATAGGGATCACTATCTGTCGTCTGGCGTAGGCGTCACAAAATAATTTCTGTCACATTTTTCTCAGGAACCACACAGGCCAGCTTCTTGAAATTTGGCACAGAACATCAGTATGGAGAACTGTATCATGTACGACAGTTTCGAATCTGCCGCTTGTCCACTTCCTGTTTGACGGAACTTAGAATATTTTTTATATCGAAAAATTTGTCATAAAATAATTTCTGTCACATTTTTCTCAGGAACCACACAGGCCAGCTTCATGATATTTGGTACAGAACATCAGTATGGAGAACTGTATCGTGTAAGACAGTTTCGAATCTGCCGCATGTCCACTTCCTGTTTGACGGAACTTACATTATTTTTGATATAGAAAAATTTGTCACACAATAATTTCTGTCACATTTTTCCCAGAAACCACACAGGCTAGCTTCCTGATATATGGCACAGAGCATCAGTATGGAGAACTATATCGGATGTCCACATCCTTTTCGATGGAACTTAGCTATAGATTATTTTTATTCGCATGATAATATCTCATCCTTCAAATAATTCATCATGTCAGAATAAATTGTAATTTTCATAAACTTCAGTCAAAACTAACTATATCACAAAATTTAGAATAACATACAGTCAAACCTGCCGTAACGGTCACCTTTGTATAATGGTCACCTGCTCATAACGGTCACTTTCGTGCTCTCCCGGTGCATTTTACTATATATTTTAATTCGATATAGCGGTCACCTGTTCAATGCGGTCAGCGGTCACCATTTATAAGTAATTTTCAGTGTAAAACCCTATGTATAACGGTCAATTTTATTTTAAAAATAATACTGGAAGTGATTTCGGAAGATCTGTATTTTTCTCAAATGTACCAAAAATCCTGAGGTGTTACAAAATATATTGAATAATTTAATTAATTAAATAAATAAACACATTTTGTTTTGTGAATCGTAAATGACATAAAGGACAGTTTATCCCCGGGCGTTATTGGGGATTTTTATTCATTACGACGAGAATAGAAATTCACTCACCAAAAATATTTTGTATCTAGTGCATCATGTCAAAATCATCTACATCGTAAATAGGAAAGTTTTTAAATTTGACAACAAAGCGAAAGCAATAAATCATTGTGATGTTGGGAAAAGTTGTCGGACTGTTGGCGAGGAGATGGGTGTTGGTCATACCCAGATAATGAACATTCTTTAAAGAAAATGCGAGATTCTTTACGATTTTGAAAACAACGTTCCCAGTTCAACCTCGTGTTACAATGTACTGGAAATTGTACTTTTGTTTATTAAATATCTTTATTTATTTATTTGTATGTTTTATCCAAATCATATCATATTGAGATAATTTCATCAACAATAAATGTAAACCAGAGTAAAATTACGACAGGAACAAAATAACCAGTAAAACATTATTAAAAACATAAGATGTAATGAAAAATGTTTATTTACAACTAACGTGCAATATTTTGTCAAAAAATCAAAACCCTTCACATAAAGGTCACCTGTATATAGCGGTCATTTTGTCAATCTCCCCCAGGTGACCACTATAGACAGGTTTGACTGTACTTTTTATACCCCCGCTCCCCGGAGGAGGAGGGGGTATACTGTTTTACCTCTGTCCCAAGATATTTTTCGGCACATTTTTCTCAGCAACTATTGATGGCAGAAATCTGATATTTGGTCACAAGCTTCATATAGGTACCCCATATTGTGGGAAGCGTTTTTAGACCCATCAGATTCCTACTTCCTGTTTGCCGACTTTGTTCATTTTTATACACATTGAACATATATGCTCATTTTTCGTCGCATTTTTCTCAGCAACTATTGATGGCAGAAATATGATATATCATCACAAGCTTCATATCGGTACCCCATATCGTGGGAAGCGTTTTTTGACCCGTCAGATTCCTACTTCCTGTTTACCGACTTAGTTGGCTTTTATACACATTTAACATATATATGCTCATTTATCATCGCATTTTTCTCAGCAACTATTGATGACAAGAATATGATATTTGGTCACAAGCTTCGTATAGGTATGCCATATTGTGGGAAGCGTTTTTGGACCCATCAGATTCCTACTTCATGTTTGCCGACTTAGTTAGTTTTTATACACATTGAACATATATGCACATTTTTCGTCACATTTTTCTCAGCAACTATTGATGGCAGAAATCTGATATTTGGTCACAAGCTTCATATAATTACCCCATATCGTGGGAAGCGTTTTTGGACCCATCAGATTCCTACTTCCTGTTTGCCGACTTTGTTCATTTTTATACACATTGAACATATATGCTCATTTTTCGTCGCATTTTTTTCAGCAACTATTGATGGCAGAAATCTGATATTTGGTCACAAGCTTCATATAGGTACCCCATATCGTGGGAAGCGTTTTTTGATTCGTCAGATTCCTACTTCCTGTTTGCCGAACAGCGGGGGTATCATAAGTGAGCAGTAGCTCACAGTTCATCTTGTTCATCATGATGTTACTTTCAATGATGAAGTAATCTAAAGAAAATAAGTTCGCAGGCGACACATGTCTTTCCTGGAAGACTTACCACTAAGTTATCTCATAAAAAACAGAACTTGTTTGTCACCATGATATAGCTAAACATGTCAGACAATCCTGATATATATAGGGGGAGGGTGGAATTCATCTCTAATGGCAAAACAAGAAGACAAATAATAAAAAAAAAAAAAAAAAGCTTACACAGGTTGGCTTCAACTAAGAAACACACTCACACACAATATCACAGAAATGAAAACAGCATTAACCTGGACTATTCAAATCAGGATCTAGAACTGACCGTTAACTAAAAAGGTAGAATCTTTTAGATCATTACCTTGCAGATAAACAAAAAACACAATGGCCTCCAAAATAAACTTATTAGTATATAATACAAGAGGTGCATTGTATGTATTTTCAGGGTTCTAGCAATTAAAAGTGGACCATCCACAGGAACTAAAGTATATCTGCAATCTTGTCCAAAGGAAAATAAATCTAGGATGGTGTCAAACGATGAAAAATGGACTTATGTTGGCTGCGAGTTCAAAGAAATAGATTTGAATAAAATTGAAGGACGTAATTTTCCATCAAAATTAGAAAGTTTAATGGCAGTGTTTACTAGAACTACAAGTTGACATATTGTTTATTTCGACATTGTAAACAACAACAAAATAAATATTTGAAAGACTGATATTTTGTTTGAATTCTAGGGTTCTTAGAAAATTAACAAATGAACCCATGAAATTTGTGTAGTGAGCTTTGGTTGTGTTTCATTGTAAAAGTAAAAACCTGTGTAACCCGGAGAAAACCAGACACCTGTCGCAATTCATGACAAACTTTATCACGTAATGTTGTATCAAGTACACCATGAATGAGGTTTGACCATAAAATATGGACTACGATTTCCTGTGTTGAAACAACAGTCTGTTGTTATTGTGTAACAAAATTAATTTGTTTGTAAATCTAAAAAAATAGAATTACCGATCAGTGTCAGTAAAATGCTACGACGAGATGACGAAGACGAAAAGAGCTTTAAATAAAGTATTTAGGAGACTTGGTATTTCAAAGTTGTTGACCTCATGCCAGTGGATTTTTCATCAATGAAGCACACTCTGGGAAAGATGACAATTATATTACCCGGTCCACAACTACCAAAAAAAGTCCTGTCAGAGATACAGGGAATATTTCCTTGTTTGGGAAAGTCAAATAAGGGTGAAATGTATGTCTTTTGCCCAACATGTGAGCGTGATTTTTCTTGTGCTTGTGGTTCAGGGATGACTGCAGACGACACATTTTATCCAAATCACACTTGGATTTCGAAAAGCTGAAGTAATACAAAAGCCTTTGTCTTCGTTTTGTGCAACTGCAAAAATTTACAGATCACGAGCAGTGACAAAAGCAGAGGCAATTATGTGCTAACCGATAACAACATTGAATCCATTGCCATAAAGCGATGACCTTTTCTCAAACTGAGTCAAAGTATTTCAAATTTAAGTTTCCTGATTTCAAAATAGCATCTGTGAGGAAAATGTTTGATCTTAACCAATCTCTTTGCAAAGAATATGTAACTTTAGGATGTGATTTGATTTTTGGTGTTCAACACCACTTTCAGCAATATTTCAGCTATATGGCAACCAGTTTTAGTGGTGGAAGAAGCCGGGGTACCCGGAGAGAATCATCAACCATGGGCAAGCATCTGGTAAGCTTGATCAATTGCGACTGCGAGTCCAGTGCATCCTTTTTTGTAATTTAGAAAGCCGGGCGCAAACCCACGCCGTATTGGTGATAGGCTTGTGTGAGTTGTTAGATAATCCAACTACCTAGCTCATTGAGACACCCGGGCCCTTGTTCCTTTAGGATAAGGGGAACTGTCTCAATTCTTGGCATTATTTCTTTCTCTGCCCAAACTTCAGGCCTAAATCTAGTTATGGTGGTTTGAAATTTGCTCTTTTTCTAGGAGCTTTGCTGCCCATTTTTAGCTCACCTTGCCAAAGGCAATGTAAAATTTTGCCATCACTTGGTGTCCGTCGTCCGTTAACTTTTCACATTTTAATCTTCTCTGAAACCCCTCAGCCAAATGAACTGAAATTTGGTAGGAAACGTCTATGTAAGGTCCTTTATAAATATTGCTCATTTTGTCCCGATCCATTTACAAACATGGCCACCACAGGCAATTCTTGTTTCTGATTTGCCGATTTTTAAAAATCTTCTCCTCTGAAACTGCTTGGCCAAATGAACCAAAATTTGGTAGGAAACATCTATGGAAGGTTCTCTATAAAGATTGCTCATTTGTCCAGATCCGTTAACAAACATGGCCACCACAGGCCATTTTTGTTTCTGATTGGTTGATTTCTAAAGAAATCTTCTCTGAAACCGCCAGGCCAAATGAATCAAAACTTGGTAGGAAGCATCCTTGGAAGGTCCTCTATCAAGATTGCTCATTTAGTTCCGATCCGTTAACAAACATGGCCACCACAGGCCATTCTTGTTTCTGATTGGTTGATTTCTAAAAAATCGTCTCTGAAACCGTTTTCCCAAATGAACTGAAATTTGGTAGGAAGCATCTATGGAAGGTCCTCTATAAAGATTGCTTATTTTGTCCCGATTGGTTAACAACCATGGCCGCCACAGTCAATTCTTGTTCCTCATTGGTTGATTTCTAAAATATCTTCTGTTAAAAGAAAGATAACTCTTGTTTAAATATAGATATCTGTATTCAAAATGCAGTTATCTTTATACAGATTTTTAAACATCTTTAAAACCGCTTGGCCAAATGACCCAAAACTTGGTAGAAAGCATCTATGGAAGGTTCTCTATAATGATTGCTCATTTTGTCCCGATCCGTTAACAAACATGGCTGCCACAGGTGACTTGTTTCTGATTGGCTGATTTTTAAAGTTCTTCTCCTCTGCAACTGTATGGCCAAATGAATCAAGACTTGGTAGGAGGCATCTATGTGCGGTCCTCTATAAAGAGTGCTCATTTCGTCCCGATCCATTTACAAACATGGCCGCTACAGGCAATTCTTGTTTCTGATTGGTTGATTTCTAAAAATCTTCTCTTCTGAAACCCCTTGGCCAAATGATATGAAACTTGGTAAGAAGCATCCATGGAAGGTCCTCTATAAAGATTGCTCATTTCGCCCCGATCCGTTAACAAACATGACCGCCACAGGTGACTTGTTTCTGATTGGCTGATTTTTAAAGCTCTTCTCCTCTGAAACTGCTTGGCCAAATGAACCGAGACTTGGTAGGAGGCATCTATGGGCCGTCCTCTATAAGGATTTCTCATCCCGTTCCGATCCGTTAATAAACATGGCCACCACAGGCAATTCTTTTTTCTGATTGGCTGATTTTTTTAGATTCTTCTCCTCTGAAACTGTTTGGCCAAATGAAATGAGACTTGGTAGGAGGCATCTATGGAAAGTCCTCTGTTCCGATTGCTCATTTCGTCCCGATCCGTTAACAAACATGGCCGCCACAGACAATTCTTGTTTCTGATTGGTTGATTTCTAAAAAATCTCTGAAACCGCTTTTCCAAATGAACCGAAACTTGGTAGGAAGCATCTATGGAATGTTCTCTATAGCGATTGCTCATTTTGTCCCGATCCATTAACAAACATGGCCACCACAGGCAATTCTTGTTTCTGATTGGTCAATTTCTAAAAATCTTCTACTCTGAAAAACTTGGCCAAATGGACTGAAAGTTGGTAGGAAGCATCTATGGAAGGTCTTCTATGGGAATTACTCATTCAGTTTTGATCCGTTGACAAACATACAAACATGGCCGTCATAGGCAATTCTTGTTTCTTATTGGTCGATTTCTACAACAGCTTTTCCTCTGAAACCGCTTGGCCAAATGATATCAAACTTGCTAAGAAGCATCTATGGAAGGTCCTCTATAGAACTTGCTCATTTCATTTTGATCAATTCACAAACATGGCTGCCACAGGCAATTCTTGTTTTAGATTGGTCGATTTCTAAAAATCTTCCCTGAAACAGCTTGGCCAAATGGACCGAAAGGTGGTAGGAAGCATCTATGGGAATTGCTCATTCCGTTTTGATCAGTTAATAAACATGGCCGTCATAGGCAATTCTTGTTTCTTATTGGTCGATTTCTACATCTTTCCCTCTGAAACAGCTTGGCCAAATGATATGAAACTTGGTAAGAAGCATCTATGGAAGGTCCTCTATAGAATTTGCTCATTTCATTTTGATCCATTCACAAACATGGCTGCCGCAGGCAATTCTTGTTTTAGATTGGTCGATTTCTAAAAATCTTCTCTAAAACTGCTTTGCCAATATGAACCGAAATTTGGTGGGAAGCACCTATGGAAGGTTCTGTTTTAAGTTTCCTAAAAGCAGAATGAAAGGTGAGCGACACAGGCTCCGCTAAGTGCCGAGCCTCTAGTTAATTCATTTTCTGCACTTTTTTCATTCATGTTATAATGGTCATTGTTTTATTTAAGGTTTGAATGATTATACTTCTT
The DNA here is from genome assembly GCA_002080005.1 of Gigantidas platifrons. Lineage (NCBI taxonomy): Eukaryota > Metazoa > Mollusca > Bivalvia > Mytilida > Modiolidae > Gigantidas > Gigantidas platifrons. Next base: position 1,504,291 of record MJUT01052729.1, on the reverse strand, counting down.
TAGCTATTAATAAGGAAATAACAATGGAAATGACAATTTATTGGTGTATTTACAATAGGTTTTTTCTTTTCAACCATTTTCTCAAAACTACTGACAACAATGCAAAACTACTGATAATTTGGTCATGAACTACTGACGACGCCAACTAGGGGTAAACAGGTCTGGAAAAGTTTCTTAGAATGTGAGTGAACGATTGTTGTTTAAAGCCAACTCAGAAGTTTCTATGCTATATCATGGAGAAAACATGTTAATTTTCAATGAGATGATGATGAGGTCTGCTTTGTACTAGACCAACATGCTAGGTTGGATTTTTACTGTGCTAGCTCACTGAAACAACAGTCCGCAGATAGACATGTCACTGACATATTATCCTGATGTAAAGAAGCAGTAAATACAAATTTTATAGTCTTAGGTTTGACCAGATCGCATCTCAAACCCACAATATACCACACTTGAGGTGAACTAGCTGCCGAACCGTAGCCCTTTATGGTCCTTTTTTTTTTTGGCCCGCCAAAAGAAAAAGGACCATAAAGCGCTACGGTTCCGCAGCTAGAAGTGGACATGCTAACATTTACACCACTGATACGGAATGTGTCAACTGAGCTACCAGGAAAAAGTATATTAATGTATGACTAAGGATATTTTATTTTCTGTTTTGATAATTTGAGCTTTGACATCACTATTCATCTTTCATTTGTATTCTCAGATTTTGACATTACGTCTATGTAGAATATAAGTACCAATTTGTCTGTTAGTTCGTATGAAATTGTTATGACTTGTTGAAACTCGGTAAAAACAACAAAAATGTCGACATTGTCAACCATGTTTCAAGTTTTCACTACTATTTCTAATTTTTAATTTTCACAAATTATAAATGACCTTTTCTCACAGATTCTATATTAAATTTTCAAGTCAGTAAAACTAGAATGTTCTCAAAATATAAAGATCAAGATGCATTCATTAAAAACAAGCCTCATTCTCATTTAAAAGTTTTTTTTTTCTTCATAGAACTAATATTTTACATATGACAACTTCTATGTCACTAAGAATAGGCATATTACTGGTATGATTTAAGTTCAAGATTTTGACTCTTGCCATATACTAACCACCTTTAACATGCTGAAGATTCAGTAGTCTAGCCAGCAATGCCACTCTCCCCAATTATAAGTGAGAGTCAGCATTTAGCTTACATGTGCAAAAAGAGTTTAAGGATACAAAAGGAATAATCAGAATCCGTATATCGAAGAAGAACAGACAACACAATGGCCAAAAGAAAAAGTACAAAAGGACAAACAACAATCTACAAAACATACATATAAAACTAAAGATCGAGCAACACGAAACCCATTAAAACATTTCCAAGAACACATCATTTCACTAACAGGGGATACTTAGGACCATAAAACTAGTTTAACCCAGTCCCTTTTTAGTGCCTGTACCAAGCCAGGAAAGTGAGCGGTCATGTATTTGTGTGTTCGGTATCGATCAGTTTCTATGATTTTCTTTTTAGATTTTGGAACTGTTCCGTCAGTTTGGTATTTTTGTTTTTCAAATTATTATTTTTCAAAAGTAGGGGACAAATCGTCATACATGATAAAGGAACAAGTCAATAGGATTGGATCATTCAAAAGACTTTTCATCAATTCAAAACAGAAGAGATACGCTGTTTTCATATTGTCTTGTACTTTCCATATATTGGAGAAATGCAGGTACTTCTTCATCGTTACTTGTATAAGATTATCAATTGATGCTTCAATTAAAAGCAATTGTTTTCTTATATCTTTAATATCCAACAATTTAAACATATTCTTAGTACATAACACAATATCTAGTTATTTACATATTTCAATAATACCTCTATATAACACTAGCTGTACGAGTCTACTAAAACACCATAACCTGTACTAAAACTGGATGATAAACTTTCCCAACGAAACCTTCCGTGCAGTCAAGGATTTATATAGTATATATATATAGTACTATATAAATCATTGGTGCAGTGGTGAACATCGAAGAAAAAAAAATGTTATCTTGAGAATCAACTGAACCGGCATTGCATGCCATAGATGATTAGATATTCTAAACAGAAAAATTAAAAACACCAATATAGCACACAAGTCACAGAATGTCCTTGTAATATGTTTCTTGTTAACATACTCAGTATTATATTACTTGAATACCATGTATGGTATAGCATTGTTCTTAAAATGTGTTTATGATATGGTACCATCAGCCATTGCAGTTGTTATTGAGTAAAGAGAGGTTAATGTACTCTGTGTAGCTCTGGTGATTAATACCTTAATTTGCAGTCGGTTTTTCTTCAGTAACATTCCATCAGCTAATGGTTTACTCAAAAACAAAGCTAGTTCTGCACATAAACTCAATTGTTGATACAACCAATATTGTGACTCGTCTTTTGTGTTCAAACATGATACCTTAAACACAATGAATGGAACCCAAGCACTAAGAATGTCACTATGTGAAAATGTAAATTTGTGCAGATATTCGTATGTTCTTGACTCGTATTTCTCGGGATTTTTCATCACTGTCAATAGAAGTAAACAAACAATGGGCGATCATTTGAAAACTTTGATGAGTAGCTTTTAGTTTTTATGTTCGATGTATAAGTAATCGAAAATCATTTCTGCCATGTCAACTCCAACAAGAAATCTTCAGACTTGTATGTCTTTGTCTGGACCAAGCGCCAGTGTAAAAAAGAAGAAATATAACTGCAAATTTCAAGCAGAATGGATGAAGGATTTTCAATTTTTACGACCAAGTTCACTCGAAAATGAATCTTCATTTTGCACATTACGTTCAGTCAACTTTTCGGTTGCTTCTGGTAGTCTGTACGACGTTAAAACATGCTAAGTGTGAAACTCACAATAAGGCAGTGGAGGCTAAAAAAAACTACAAACTCGATGGGTTTTTTCTTCCAGAAACCAAACGATAAATTTGACAGTCAACTTATCATGGCTGAAACTTTTTTTAGTAATTTTGTGAGAACACAACTTGCCATTTGTTGTTGCTGATCATTTTACTCAGTTGTGTTCTAAACTTTTTCCTGACAGTAAAATTACATCAAAATTTGCCTGCAAGCGTACCAAGTGACACAAATGATTAAGATAGCAATAGCACCCAGTCTTGAGGACAAAGTTGTACAGATGTGCAAAAAACAACCGTTTTCTATCCTTTGTGATGAAAGTAATGACAGAGGTGCAGAGAAATGTCGTTCGCGCAAAATCTCCCTCATGGGAGGTTTCTGAGGTTGGTAGGTATATGAATGTGACAAGGTAAATTTGTGCAAATATTCGTATGTTCTTGACTCGTTTTTCTCGAGTAACTCTGTTCTGTCGAGTATTCAGATGTGATTTCCTGCAGTGCCGGAACGTATATAATATAAAGGCGATATACACGATAACCACTGGGATAACTTCTATTGTATGGTAGAACAAAATCTCAAATGTGATAGCAAAAAGTGTGCAAACACCACAGGATCTCGTGTTGTTTGGTTGTTTACCTTCAAATAAAAAGGAGGTTCCTGTAGAAACGAGGACTGTAGAAATGATGACAGTTGAATTATCACAGATATACAAATATGATGAAATTAAAGATATTTTATTAGATAAAGTTGTTGACTGTCTCATAATATCAGAAACTAAATTAGATTCATCTTTTAAAGATTCCCCATTTGAGGTTGATGGCTACAAACTTCAGCGGAGAGACCATACTGACCACGGAGGGGACATAGCTACTACTTTCATGCGTGCCGACATACCAGCACGGAGACGTTTTGACATTGAATGTAAGACTCTTGAAAATATTGTGTATGAAGTTACTCTTGATAAAACCAAATGGTTAATATATGCTATTTATAGACCTCCATCAATGGCTAATGCTATTTTTACTAACCATATGACCATTTTATCAGATAAAGGTTCTAAATTGATAGAAAATTACATGGTTATTGGTGATCTTAACTATGATATTTTGACTCCTGAAAAATCGCAGGTACTTGATGATTTATGTGATATTTTTGATTTAACAAATATTGTTAAAAATCCAACATGTTTTATGAAAGGATGTGAATCATCATTAGTATATGTTATACTTAAGAATTGAATGCATTCTTTTGAAGTTTCATTGGGATATGAAAGCGTTGACCGAAGTACATTTTTAATGAAGCGCGGTAGCACTTCATGTTGAAAATGTAGTTCGATCAACGCTTTCATACCCCAATGAAACTTCAAAAGAATGCATTCAATTCTTATAATTATATTTAAATCACACCAAAATTTAATATAGTTGAATTTTTCGTTGTGAATTTTATTTGTGTTAGATTATTTGCTGTTGGACATTACTACGCCATTGATTGTTTACATCTGACGTCGTCATGGAGGCACGTGCAAGTTCGGGTTTGAGTTCCATTTGGATGTGAAACATCTCTTTTATAATCATGTGACCACTTCATAACCAATCATATTGTAACATTTCAATGAAAAACAGAAGTAATGTAATTATTTACTAATAAAAACAGTCTTTGTTTTAAGACACTTAATTTTGATACTGGAGTCAGTGATTGTCATCATATGATATTGACATTTATTAAAGGTAAAACACCAAATTGTGTAAACAGCAAGACACAATATAGAAGTTTTAAAGACTTTGATGTTAATAAATATACAGTCCGACAAAAGTTAAACACCACCTGACTTGTTTCAATAATATATTTTCTAATAATGAACTTATTTAAATCGGTTTGCTGTTTTCGTTACGTGTACACACATACTTACTTACCTGTGAAACAGGCTATTGATCGATTTTTATTTATGTGTATATGACAGGGTGTGTAAAGTGCCACGTGTACTTTTCAACATTTGTGTTTGCGAACGAAAGCTGATTTTTTTGTGTAGAGTTTTAAGTTTCATTTTCTATTGATTTGGTATGGTGCGGCGAAAATTAACCATATCAGAAAGGTGGCAAGCTGTTGGCATGCATAACGGTGGTTTTAGCCATAGAAGGGTGGCAGACCACTTTAGGGTTAACCATTCCATCATTGTACGACTGATGCAGCGTTTTCGTCAAACGGAGAATGTTACTGACCGTCCACGTGCAGGTAGACCTCGCAAAACGACGCCGAGAGAGGACCGACTCATATCCAGACGGGCGCGGCAACGGCCGTTCAGTACAGCTGGTACACTTCGTGGTAATTTAGCGTTTGGAGGCCACATTAGCACACGCACTGTAATCAGACGCCTCCACCATTAGAGAATGCTAGCGCGACGACCCATAAAACGTCCACAGTTGACATTACGTCATCGCCACGCTCGATTTGACTGGTCACATGATCATTTGGGGTGGACTATTCGCACATGGAGACGGGTCCACTGGTCTGATGAAAGTCGTTTTTTGCTACGCCCTACCGACGGTCGTGCAAGGGCTTGGCGCCAACGAAACACTTCATTTCAGGACAACCACATTTTGGGGGTGAGGGTGTAACAGTCTGGGGTTGTTTTTCCTTTGACTGTAAGTTGGACTTGTACGTTCTTGATGGTAATCTGACAGGCCAAACATACCGTGACAATGTGCTCGCTCCACGCGTAGTCCCCCATTTCGACAATCATGCGTTGGCTGACAGGCCAATGTTCATGGACGACAACGCTAGGCCACATAGAACCCGAATTGTACAACATTTATTACAGCAAGAGGCTGTTCAGACAATTCCATGGCCTGCGATGTCGCCAGACATGAACCCTATAGAGCATATATGGGACTTTACTGGCCGAAAAATTAACCAACGCAATCCAAAATGTCAAAATATTGACGAATTAAGAACGGCTATCTTACAGGAGTGGCAACAGTTCCCCCAAGAACGGCTTAGGCGTTTTGTGCGAAGCATGACGAGGCGTGTTACAGAACTTCACAATAAGCGCGGTGGATATACTCGTTATTGATTTTTATGCCTTACACATACGCGCAATAGATGCATTTAAAAGTTCTTAAAATCTGAAGACTCTGCATTTTAATGCAATGTTAAAAACTTCCATCAAAGACAAACTGGTTTTACGTTTTTCCAGCGCCTGTTTTGAACCCCATTTTTGCCACGTCATAGTCACGTCTTTCAGGATGATAAATACTTCGTATATTGGTAATTTTAGAACCCTTGGTGTATGTAGTCTTTTAAGAAGTGTAAGAAAAATGGTGATATCTATTTTATTGTTTTAACAGTATTGATGTAAAAAATATATCGATAAAAAATAGGGTGGTACTTAACTTTTGTCGGAGTGTATATATTAGTGATTGTAGATGATATAAACACTATGTATAATGATTTTGAAACTAAAGTCTCACAGGTCATTGATCATCATGCACCCATAAAGTATAGATACCCTCGAAAAAACTCAGTACCGTATATGAACAGAGAGCTGAGAAAAGCCATACCGGTATACAAAAAACAAATGCTACGATCGAAATTTGAGAAATACAAAACAAATAAAACCTGGGAAGCATACAGAAAACAAAGAAATATTGTTTATACCAAACTAAAAAGAAAATCTATTAACTCATATTTTCAAGAAAGATGTAATGGTGGACAAAAATCTAAAAAAAAAATTACATCACAGTTAAGGGATCGACCATTTAACTCGAAGGGAGGCGGGGGGGGGTATGGTTTTTTCCTAAAAAAAATATTCTGCTTCCCAATATTGCTGAAAAAAATATTCTGATTTTGGTGGAGGAAAAAAAAAATAATTTGATTCAGGGTTTTTGTCATATAACCTAATGCTAAATACTGGAAAACAAATTTGCGCTTTGCGCAACAACAAAAAACAAAAATATTCTTACGCTCGTGTTGTCCGAAAAAAAACCATACCCCCCCCCCCCTCTGCAAATCAACAGAAAATTGTACTGGTAGAAAATGATAAAATTGTGAACAACACTAAAGATGTATGTGATACCTTTAACACCTTTTTTGTAAATGTTGCTAATGACATTGGCAAAGATATTATTTTTGATGGTAATAGTCACCCTAGTATATTGAAAATTAAGAACAATACACAACATAATACACTGTTTGATTTTAAACCTACAGATGTCAATTGACACTGTAAACAAACTGGTTAATAAAATAAACATCAAGAAAGCTACTGGTGTAGATCAGATTTCACCTAAACTGTTACGTTCTGGTGCACCTGTACTTAACAAGCATATAACAACACTTGTTAATAACACTATCAAAAACCAGTGTTTTTCCAACCAGGTTAAAAGAAGATCAGGTTGTTCCACTACATAAAAAGAATGACCCTTTAGACAAAAAGAGCTACCGGCTAGTTAGCATTTTACCCACAATTTCTAAAGTTTATGAAATGGTTTTATCTGACCAACTGACTGATTTATTTGAAAATATTTTTCATGCTTTTTATGCGCTTTTAGAAAGGGTCATGGTTGTCAGACAACTTTGCTGAGACTCATTGAAGATTGGAAAACAGCTCCAGATAAAAATCAGTATGTGGCAGCAATTCTTATAGATCTTTCGAAGGCTTTTGACTGTCTGCCACATGATATTCTTCTTTGTAAGCTGTCTCCAAAATCTGTGGAATTACTTCGAAATTATTTAACTGGTCGTGAACAACAAATCAAACGTCAGGGAGTTCTCGGCAGTTGGGTTGATATACAAAAAGGGGTACCACGAGGCTCAATAATTGGCCCCTTGTTATTTAAAATTTTTATTAACGACATCTTTTATTTTATTGAATATGGTACATTGTATAATTATGCTGACGATAACACCTTGTCTTATGTAAATGTTATTATGAGAAATTAATTGATATACTTGAAAAAGAAAGCTCAGTATTGATAGACTGGTTCAAATTCAATTGTATACAGGCTAATCCAGATAAGTTTCAAGCCATTGCAGTTGGCAATAAGAAACATGCCAAGACACCAGTATTTAAAATAGAGTCAGCTGAAATTACTTGTGATGAAGTTGTAAAATTACTAGGAATAGATATTGATTACCACCTTAATTTCAATTATCATATTAAAAATGTATGTCGTAAAGCTTCTTAACAGTTGAATGTTTTAAAGCGCATTGGCCGTTTTCTTTCAAAATTAAATAAATTAACCATTTTTCATACTTTCATTTTGTATAATTTTAATTTTTGTCCTTTGGCGTGGCATTTTTGCAATAAAAGTAATACCTCTATCTATGATAGTAAGAAGAATGCGTACCATGGCTATTGAATGTTTTAAGATTTTAAACAAACTTTCACCACCTTGTTTACATGATTTAGTTGTTTTTAAAGATTGTAAATATAATTTTAGATATTCTAATATTGTAGATATACCAACGGTGCGAACATATACCTACGGTAAGAATAATTTTAAATATGTAGCAGCTGTTTTATGGAATGACCTACCTGATGATTTTAGAAAAAAATCCAATTTTAATCAATTTAAGAATATTTTAAAATCTTGGAATGGAAATGTATGTAAATGTTCAGTTTGTGCTGACTTTTAAATTTGTTTAAATTTCTACCATCTAGGTAATATCCAGTTTTTATTTATTGTGCTTATTATAATTTTTATGCTTTGCTCACAATATCAGCTTTTAGTTGTTCATAGTTTGCTACATTAGCTCTTATTATGCTTAGCTTATAACATCAGCTTTTAATCTGCTTTTTGTTTATCTTTTAACTGTTAGTATTTTACATGTTGCGCTAACTTAGTCTTGTTTTTTTAGTTGCATGTTGCATGCTTGCTATTTGTTATTTAATTTGTGTCTGTGTATGTCGGTTAAAAGCTCAACAGAGCTTATGTTTGTATGTTGTTTTAACCATGCCGACTCTAAATAAAGCTTATTTATTATATTTATTATTTATTATAGACTGTTTACTTATTAACACTGAAGCGTTTCCTTTGCATCTGTAAGCTCTGAAGACCGTTATGACTTCCAGGAGATTCAGTCCTAGAAGTGTCCTAGAACTTAAAATATTTAAAATTTATCTGTAAAACAATAATAAGCATCGATGACATTTTTATACAAAAACACTAGATTTTAACATAAAAAACTATTACTCTGTAATTTGAAAATTTGCACATATAATTCATTGGTGTCATTTTTTTTTAAATTTTGCACGTGAAGCCAACACTTAATAACTACAGGGTCTTTCTCCCATTATTACGGCGTTTTAACCCAGCTGAACCAGTGGTGGAAAAATCTGTAATCCTCTAGAGGATTAAAATGTTTCGTTCCTTTCCCCGCATTAATTTCAAATTTTGAAATAAAGTTCGTGTTAAATAATGGGCGAAACAAATTCTCCTTCAGTTGCCCATGTGGGTTACGATATTTCTCCACTCTCGAGAGTTAAATTAAAAAAAATAACCACTCGCCTGACGGCTTGTGGTTAAAATTTTTAATTTAACTCTCTTGAGTGGAGAAATATCGTAACACACGCGCAATTGAAGGAGAATCTATATTTCCATATCTTATTTAGATTATGAATTGTGCTCATTATTGAGGATCCTACTGTGACTGAAATATAGAACAGCAATAAGCCATCTGTTTATTTACCTTTATTTGTGCCTAAGTGTTAAGTTGTTATCTCACGTTCATTTACATCCACACCCTTTCTAACTAAATATATGACAAGCAACATGAAATAATTCACGCTTTTAATGAAAAGAAAATCTCTCAAAGCAAACATGCAAATCAAGAGGTTCAAATTTTTATTTCATATTTAAAGAACAATTTGAATTAAGAAAAATATAATATTGAAAGTTTAGAAATATTGAGAGAAAAAAAAAAGATATATACATATGGTTGTATTTGATGTCAGTATCTGTAGTGATATTTGTACTGAGTGAGTGTTGTCTAACAGTTTCCAGCTATACCAGGACAAGAACCAGTTACATTTCGATAATGTTGATGTCCTCTTTATTTGATTTTCACAGTGCTCGCTCCCTGAAACAGCATTCCGTATGTAAATATATCACTCAACTCAGCGATTCCGAGCCAACAAGTATTTGCTCTTATTTCTTAAGGTTGGTTTGGTTTTTGGTGTTTTACGCCACTTTCAACAATATTTCAGATATATCGAGGCAGTCATTTTTATTGGTGGACGAAACCGGAGTACCTGGAAAAACCATCGACCTATCTCAAAACACTGACAAACGTTATCACACAATGTTGTATCGTATTTATCTAATTTGGTGGGACCACGTGTTTCTGGAATAACCTTCAACATGTACGTTTGAAGTCGAAGATTTGAAAAACATAAAATTTAAAAATCATTTGGAGCAACAACAACAACAACAAAAACAAGCAAAAAAAAACAAAACAAAACAAAAAACAATACAAAAAAAAAACAAAAAACAAAAAAAACAAAAACAAAATACAAAAAAAAAACAAAAACAGAAAACAGAAAGAACAAAAACAGAAAACAGAAAGAACAATGGGCATAATAGAATTGACCGAGATAACCTATGCTCGAGGGAGGAGAACCTTAGTTTTAATAATAAATACATAATTTAAGCACTGGAGAATTTCAATAATAATCATATCTATATAAAAAAAAAACGGTAAGTGCCGAAACACTGACTATTGGGCGGATAATACCCAAGGGCACTAATAGTCCATCCACCAGCAGGGGTATCGACCCCGTGATAGTAATAAAATATAGATATTTAGTGTAGTGGGCACGACGTAAAAAGAGAAATACTAAGAACAAGAAGAAACGATTCAAAAACAAGACGTATCCAAACTTCGTTTGGGTGACTTGATAATAATAATAATAATAATAATAACATGAAAAGCAGTAAAAACAATAAGTCTTAAATATGGGTTGGAAGATTTAATATTAAGAAACCAATCAAAAAACACTAAATCTCCCGTTTCGTTTGCGAGATTTGATCATTAAAAGGGCAGGAATCAGAATAACAAATGCAATAGGTTTCTTTTATTGGAGATTTAAAACATATAAATAGGGCAAAAACAATAACTATTGCGTAATCATTGATTGATTTTTGCTTTTATCACGATAAGTAAGCAGTATTTCAGCATTAAACAACATTAAATCCAGTATGCATTGTGCAAAAAGGAATCATTGCGATGGTCGTTTTGTTTGTAGGAGGGTTCATGTCGTATTAATGTTATTTGTGTTTGTTTGCGCATTGTGTTATGTTTTTGTTTAGTTTTTCTTCGTCATGTGTACCCTATGTTTCCAGTTTCTATTGATTGTCCATTTTGGACTGCCCCTTCGGTATTCTCTAATGTTTATTTGCAGTATATTTTTGTTCTAATACCATGCAGTTACTTAAAAAAACACTACACAGAAAACACCACGTCCCCCCTTTTAAAACCCGGGATGAACTCCGTCAGAGTTAGCAGTTCCTGCTCCACTGTTACCACCCATTGTGTTACTGTTAAACGACACGAACATCATCTGATATTAAAATAGTGTTGGGCGTATACGTAAATACATACAAATACCATTAATAAAACTCCCGACAAAACAAAATAACCTATCTAAAGTGAAATCACTTTGTTCCATTTACAACTTGGTGCTAAGTATTAGGTATTAAATGGAACCAAGTAGCAAAGAAACATCCATCAAGAAAATACATATGCAACGGGGGAGGGGGGATTCTAACAACAAAAACTATTCAACAACAAATCCCAGTCTATACAACCAATCATAGCCCTGATCCACTTGAGAAAGAGGCTGCAAATGCGTCATGTATCACATGATATCACTTGGGATACGACCTGATCCACTTGAGAAAGAGGCTGCACATGCGTCATGTATCACGTGATATCACTTAGGACATAGGAGTAAAGACGAACTGAACATAGTTTTTGCGCAGAAATCACAAAACGAAGCTAAAAACGTGAAAACATATGTCGACATTTCCAGAATCATCATTCAGAGGATGGTTAGACTACCTAATTAACAGCTTAACCTGATCTTATACAAGATATTCCCCCCACTCACTTAACATCATGATAGTATCAGAACCACCCGCCTTACCACCCATTCGATTACAACACAAGCTCTGGTTGGACAATTTAGTGGATCTTTATATCTTTTTTTTCTGAAATACTTCTATGAAAACAAGAGTAGCAAAATGAAATCGAGCCGGCTACAGAGGACACTGTTTTTACAATATGCAACATGTAGTTCTGAAAAAAATTGCCGATTAGTGCTTTTTTTCTAAGTGAAATCAAAATGTATGTGATGCATTTTTTAAAGGAAATAATATTCCATTATATTGAATTAATTATAATATACATTACAGCATATACATCAATTCAATCTTTATTAATTATTCAAAGGGATTCGGAAACAAGTTATATGTATTTCTATTTGTGTCTATTGGGGTTTTCCATTTTTAATGCGGTCTGTTCGTTTGTCAGTTTATGATGGGTCTGTTTGATATGTATCATTTGTATGGTATTACATGTAGGGCGTTTTTATTGCAAAGAAACCAGTTTGAGTTTGGTTTTCCGGTTTAGAAACTGGTTTGAAACTAGTTCATTGGTTTGTCTTTTGTAATAAATAGATGATTTTATACATATAAATAAAAATGGCTGACTTGTATGTGATCAATTTTTTAATGCAATATATATATGAACAGTATACATTTTTTTTTTCGTTTTTTTTCAAAATAGCATTACAATCAGTTACATTTTTTAGACTTTTAAAGTTTCATGCTTGCGTCAGACAAATTTGCAAGACAGCAATTTGTTTAACCCTTCATGTAGACTTTGCAGTCAAAAAGGGCTCATTAAATCAGTTGAACATAAATTACGATCACTGATACAGCATGGATTGTCATTAAATTGCTCTAAGCAATCAAAGGGCGTTTTTATCGCAGAGAAACCAGTTTAGGTTTTAACTCGGTTTTTCAAACTTTGTATTTATTGTCCAATCTGGTTTTGAACCAGTTTTAAACCCAAACCTGTTTTTTTTTATTTATCGACGTTAAACTGAAACTAGTTTCCAAAACTCAGCAAACCACCTCCGGGTGTGGTTTCGACGGTTTGACATCTGTTCAAAATGGCGACCGCTGAAGTTTTGATTTTGGAGTGCAGCATTTGTCTCGAACAGTTTGATTGTTTAGAGCAATTTAATAACCATCCATGCTGTACCAGTGATGATAATTTATGTTCAACTGATTTAATGAGCCCTTTTTGACTGCAAAGTCTACATGAAGGGTTAAAATATTGCTGTCTTGCAAATTTGTCTGACGCAAGCATGAAACTTTAAAAAGTAAAAAAAAAAATGTATCTGATTGTAATGCTATTTTGAAAAAAAAACTGTATACTCGTTTATATATTGCATTAAAATATTGATCACATACAAGCCAGCCATTTTTATTTATATGTATATAAAACCATCTATCTATTACAAAAGACAAACCAATGAACTAGTTTCAAACCAGTTTCGAACCAGTTTATAAACCGGAAACCCAAACTCAAACTGGTTTCTTTGCAATAAAAACGCCCACACTCAGTGTTCGAGACAAATGCTGCACTCCAAAATCAAAACTTCAGCGGTCGCCATTTTGAACAGATGTCAAACCGTCGAAACCACACCCGGAGGTAGTTTGATGAGTTTTGGAAACTAGTTTCAGTTTAACGCCGATAAATAAAAAAGACGGTTCGGGTTTAAAACTGGTTCAAAACCAGTTTGGACAATAAATACAAAGTTTGAAAAACCGAGTTAAAACCTAAGCTGGTTTCTCTGCAATAAAAACGCCCGTAGTTGCACGGGATAAGCTTTGGCGGTTTCGAGATTGCTCACAGTGACTTGGAGAAAAAGGAGGTATTGAAGTCCTGCATTGATTATGTCCGAAGTTGAAACTGACCATGAGTCTGACAGAATTAAGGCCTGTTTGTTTAATTCTTAACCATTAACCTATATGTTTGTACTAGGAACATCTGTGTATTATAGACCCCTTTCCAACTTGTTTATTGACATTCTGTGTTGTTGTATTTGTTTATAAAGAATTAAATTATTTTATTGGTTGTTGGTTTTTTTTGTGTTGTTTTTGTTTTGTTTGTGTGTTTAAGAGTTGATTGTTTTATTTGTTCATGGAGAATTAATTTTATTTTTCTTAAAAAATAAAGTTAGGACAACCAAAAAGGTGTCCTAAGACTATCCTAGGATAGTCCTAAGTTAGCTTGCTGAATAAAACACTTTTGTGGCGTTCAACTTCATCCAAAACCGTTTGTAGTTCGGACTCAGTAAAATTCGGACTTCGTTTCCTACTCATAATGACTCATAACCGCTGGCAAACCCGATTTGTAATCAAATGAACATGTATGTCGGCTTTATTTATAATATAAAATGCACGAGATTGTCCTTTAACCCTATACATGAACGACCGTGTGACACGGTGACACTTTAAATTGAATAGATTTCACTTACTTGTAATGTCTGTGCATACGATATTTTGGCAAATACATGTACTATTGTACATTGTTGAAAAGTTTTTAATTGTTTAGATGAAATATTAGAAATACAAAAAGTTATCATTCAACTTTTATAATAATTATTTTTTAAGGTCATATTTTATTTTCAATATATATTTTATTTATTTAGATTAATTTTGTGTACATGTATTTTTTGTTTAGAAAATATCGCCAAATATTAAATACATTGACTGTAAATTTCATCTACATGTATTTATTGCTTTGTTTATTATGTTAGAACAATCATAAGACCATCCTAGTTAAGATAGTTCTAAGATAGCTTTGATTTACAGTCTTAGATATGTCATAGGATAGTCCTAAGATTATCCTAAATTATGTGCTAAGATATGTCTTAGGACAAATCTTAGGATAGTTTCATTGACACGGCACCAGGTTAGGAACAAAATACAATATTTGATCTATTTTAATGACGTTTTAAACTATCATGGACAGACACCTTTTATATTTAATTTTATTATTATATGATTTAAGCTTTAGTCGCAACAAATTTTTATTTTTCTCTTTAAACTGTCGAAACATAACAATTATTTAACTGTAAAATTCACAAATAAAATTCACCCCCCCCCTTTTTCCCCCTTTTTTCTTGTTTAAATCAATGATTAACAATATTCCAGAATCAAACTAATGAATAAATATAACATAGATTTCTTTTACATGCATTTTACATTGTCAAGATTCTACATTTATAAACTATTGACCAGAGTGACCTTGCTAAACCACGCGGAGTCAGTGCGTTTTAAATCGGTCATCCAATCAGGACGCTCATTATTGTCCAAGATAAAAATACATCGCTAAAAATACCTGTGGGTACTTCACCACTTCAACTCGTAAATTTACATAGAAATCGGAGATATTTCGTCATAAAACTTCACACATGGTTTTGTCTATCATATTTCTTGAAGACAAACATAAAATTTTATTGCATTTATCAATATTTTATGAGTATCAACAGTTTTTTCAACACCGTATCTGTTCACGTGACTACACATGCTACTCACAGTGACCCGTGACCCACATTAGCACATCTGAGCAGTCTTTTGTAAATATGGTATATAATAATCAATGAACTAGAAAATTTCTCTTAAATATTGTTCTTCAACCATTGCGTTTTTTATCTATTGATTGATTGCTTTTTGGTGTTTAACGCCACTTTCATCAATATTTCAGCTATATCATGGCGACCAGTTTTAGTGGTGGAGGAAGCCGGAGTACCCGGAGAGAACCACCGACCATGGGCAAGCAACTGGTAAGCTTTATCACTTGCGGCTGCGAGTCGTTTTGTTTTTGTTTTTTGTTTTTATCTATCTTAAACATGTTTATGGTTCATGATTTAAACATGTTTCAGGTTGTTTTCAACCATAAACAAGTTTGAGAATAAAAAAAAACAGGCCTTTAATAACACTGGTGGTACAGATAACGATTTAACCACAGATGGTGCAATTTCATTATTCACTTCAGCTTTAAATAACGCACTGGATAGACAGAAGGCTACATTAATTGAACATCTTGAAAACAGTTTGGTGAAGAACGAGAAGGCTACAGGTGTTGATACGGCTGAATTTTAGTTTAAACGTGAGGGTAATAAAATCCAATATTCATTTAATTTGGAACGTTTGGAAAAACTATCCCGTATAGAAAACAACATAAAACTTAACAAATTGAATGCTGTGTATGATATAATCACAGAGGAACAGACCATTCTTAGGAAAATGAATACAATTCTTAAGATTGCAGATCGCCACGGCTGGGACACGGTTAAAGAATATTTGGATAGCCCATTAGCGGATGACAAAGAAGATGCTAGTGATTTATGTGCTGCAATTTCTTGGGCTAATCATAAACGGAGTACGTCAAAACCTTATAACAGACCAGATAACCAGTGCGGTTGTGTCAACAGGGGATCGGGAAGTGCTAAATTCAATCCAAGGATATTTTTTTTATTGTAAACCCGTTAACCGTGTCGGTGAGTGGTTCGGGTAAAGAGAGATTAGTATTGGATTTGGGACATGTCAATAAATTTGTTGATAAACAAAACGTTAAATGAAGGTGTAAAGGAAGCTATGGTATTTACTAATTATTCTAAATATGCAATGAAATTGGATTTAAAATCGGGTTACCATCATCTTGAAATTCACCTGGAACATCAAAAATTTGGGAATCAAGTTAAATATTTTAAATTTGCCGTCTTACCATTTGGATTATCGTCCGCGGGACATATTTTTACGAAGACCATTCGTGTTTTGGTCATATATTGGAGATATTTGGGTTTTCCAATAGTAGTTTATTTAGATGCTGGTTTTGCTACTGCTGTAGATTACGAAGGNACTTCATGCGGTCGCCATTTTGAACAGATGTCAAACCGTCGAAACCACACCCGGAGGTAGTTTGATGAGTTTTGGAAACTAGTTTCAGTTTAACGCCGATAAATAAAAAAGACGTTCGGGTTTAAAACTGGTTCAAAACCAGTTTGGACAATAAATACAAAGTTTGAAAAACCGAGTAAAACCTAAACTGGTTTCTCTGCAATAAAAACGCCCGTAGTTGCACGGGATAAGCTTTGACGGTTTCGAGATTGCTCACAGTGACATGGAGAAAAAGGAGGTATTGAAGTCCTGCATTGATTATGTCCGAAGTTGAAACTGACCATGAGTCTGACAGAATTATGGCCTGTTTGTTTAATTCTTTAATTTGCCGTCTTACCATTTGAATTATCGTCCGCAGGACATATTTTTACGAAGACCATTCGTGTTTTGGTCATATATTGGAGATATTTGGGTTTTCCAATAGTAGTTTATTTAGATGCTGGTTTTGCTACTGCTGTAGATTACGAAGGGTGTGAAAACATGCCTTTGCAAGTACAAAATAGGTCCGCAAATATCAGAAAACTGGCCAAGGACCATATGGTCCGCAAATATCAGAAAACTGGCCAAGGACCATAAGGGCTATGGTTCCGCAGCTAGGTCCGGTCATACCATTTGGTTAGTACCGCCTATACATTTAGTTAGTAGATGTTTAATACATATGCAACTGTGTAAAGCTAAATGCACTCTAGTTATACCAAAATGGAAGTCGGCCTTATTTTGGCCTATGCTTGTTGATAATTTTACAGAACATTAAGAAATTTGTTATAGATTTTAGAGAGTGCAAACATCCTATGATGTTTTTTGTTGACGGTTCACAAGAAAACAGTGTATT
Source organism: Gigantidas platifrons (assembly GCA_002080005.1). Classification (NCBI taxonomy): domain Eukaryota; kingdom Metazoa; phylum Mollusca; class Bivalvia; order Mytilida; family Modiolidae; genus Gigantidas; species Gigantidas platifrons. The sequence continues at coordinate 1,486,602 of MJUT01052729.1, read as the reverse complement.
TGTACAGAAACCGTTTAGAAGCAATGTGCTTGTATTATTGATAGACTTTTCTTGATTGTGCATTGAAATGATATGTATGCGACAGTAATTTATTGAATATGAACTATTTGCATATTGCGAGGTGTTATGCCGCAGATTATTTATGTTGATTATTTTACTGCGATGGTTGAATGCCGCAGTGTTTTAATTGCGAGGATTGAATGCCGCAATGTATGATTTGTTAAATTGATATTACATTTGTAAATACATGTACATGTATATTGTTTTAGTTACAAGGATATTCAGTATTCCTTTTTGTATTTTACAGTTTCGTCAATGGAAACAATTTGATGGTTATGCCAATGATTCAAGATTTGCCAATATAGTACACCATTTGCCATCGTTTGTTCAATCTTCTAAGTTAGTCGGATTCCACGTTAAAGAAATACAAGTGTTATTTTAAGAAATTTGAGCGGTGGTGTAAATCTTGTTCGCTTCAATACTTTCCGGCCACTTCTGCAACTGTTTCTATATACATTGGTGGCTTATTCAACAAGGAATCAATGTCGCAATTTTGGATTCCAGTTTTAAAATAATCCTTGTTCAAATAAACTTTTATCTCTTATTCTTGAAGGTGGTAAGAGGTTGTTGAGTAAACCCGTTTGTAAAAAAGATCCCATTACACCAGATATTTCACAACGTATTATAACAGTTTTTGGAGATCGTAATGATGTTAGTAAATTGAGAATTTGTGTTTTATTTTTGTTGGGATTTTTTGAGTTTTTGAGATATAGTGAGTTGTCTAATTTTGAAATGAACAATTTAGAATTTCAAGATACACATGTCAAGATTACCATTGAAAAAAGCAAGACAGACATGTATAGGAGAGGAAGTTCAGTCTTTATATCCAAGACTGATAATGATTTGTGCCCAGTTTTCTGGTTGAAGAGGTATATTGAGTTGACTGATTTAAGATATAATTCTGATGAATGCATATTTAGGTCACTTTCTTTTTTTTAAGTCTAAGGGTGTACACAAACTTTGTACAAGGAATGTTTCGCTATCATATACCAGAGCTAGGGAAATCTTATTAAGCAATTTAGTCAGGGTTGGTTAGATAAGTCCAGGTTAGGTCTCCATAGCTTAAGAAGTGGTGGTGCCTCTTCAGGAGCTAATCATGGTGTTTCAGATAGGTTATTGAAAATGCATGGTCGTTGGGTCACAGACAGATCTAAGGATGGTTACATCAAAGATAATTTAGAATCTCAAATGGCTGTTTTCTTGAATCTTGGTATATAATTCGATTCCTCCTTTGTTCGTCGAAGTTACGGCGAGCAAACAATCCTATATATACTGATTTGTTTCTTATTTAGCCAATTGATAGAGAATAGAAATAATTTAGATTCGGACGATGTCAAGAGGGAGAATTTAAATGTATTTCTATTTGTGTCTATTGGGGTTTTCCATTTTTAATGCGGTCTGTTCGTTTGTCAGTTTATGATGGGTCTGTTTGATATGTATCATTTGTATGGTATTAGATGTAGTTGCACGGGATAAGATTTGGAGGTTATGATGGGGCTATAAAATTAGAAATTGTTCTAAGTAAACTTTACTTTTATTAAATAAATACTTACCACTATAAATTCTGAGACGCTCCCACAAGCGACCTTCACCCACAGTAGTAGAAAACCACAATAAAAGAACATTGAGTTACTCTCTCAACACCGGATATATTCCAACAAATCACCCATAAACCTCATTCCATTTCTCCAAGAGAAGCCTCATCAGGTGATGAAGGGGAGGAAGGGCGGGACCTATAATTTATAGTGGTAAGTATTTATTTAATAAAAGTAAATTTTACTTAGAAACATTTCTAATTTTATAGCAATAAATAGCTTACCACTATAAATTCTGAGAAACTCCGAATCTAACAGACAGCTGAATCCCCTGATCTCTCAGAAACAAAAGGAACACTGACATGTTGAGCAGCAACTATAGGTCCAAGGGAATAAAGACTGTCTGCTTGTGCAGACATAGACCTAAGATAAAAAGAAGTAAAAGAATCCTGACATCTCCAAAACCCAGCCGACAAAACCTCTGAAATAGAGGCTGAATTAAAAAGTGCTCAGGAAGAAGCAAGAGCTCGAACTTCATGGGCCTTAACAGAGTGACGGTTAAGACATTTTCCCCCTGAAGACTCGTAAGCCGGAAGAATAGTACGGCAAATCCAAGAGGAAATAGTCTTGGCAGAGATGTCAGAAACTCCCTTTTCAAAGGAAGAAAAAGCCTAGTATTCTTGGCAAGACGAGAATTCTTAGTTCTATCTAGATATATGTTAAGGATTCTGATTGGGCAAGACAACCTAGAAAAATCATCTTCTGGCAAAGCTGGAATAATGACTGGCTCAGTACCCCTATCTGGAATCTGATTCTTTCCAAGGAAACGAGGATCTGTTAACAGGGTTACAGAAGATTTGTTTCTGTTAAAACGTAGACAAGAGTCAGAAACAGAAAAAGCATGAATCTCACTTCTCCTTCTGCCAGAAGCTAAGGCAAGCAAAAAAACAGCACGTGTAGTAGAGGAAACGTAAATCTTCCTCTGCTGGTTCAAAAGGGGGAGAGTTTAGGGAAGCTAGGACTAACCCTAAATTCCACTGAGGAACCAACTTATTCTGTTTCGGTCTCTCCAGACTAAAATTTCTAACCAGTAAAGAAATGTATTCATTTTGCCCAAAATCAGGTCCACCAGTAAAGAAATAGTCCTGCCAATAGCTGATCTGTATCCCTTAATAGTAGAGGGTACTAACTGTTTAATCTCAAATAGGTAAACTAGAAAATCAGCTAACTGTTGAACAATGACTCGGATTGGATCAATATCACGTCCACTACACCCATCACAGAAGATTGCCCACTTGGCTTCATACACGATCCCTGTAGACTGTCTGACAGACTTTGAGATGTGTGAGGTTGCTCCTTCAGAAAAGCAGTTCTGACGTAGTCCCTCCCTGAGAGTAGCCAAGCGTGAAGATGAAGAGACTCTGGCCTTGGATGTACCACTTTTCCCTTGAACTGAGACAGAAGATCTCGTCTGAAAGGAAGTTTTATAGAGGCCTGGCACAAGACAGAAGCAGAAGTTATGGAAACCATGCTTGTTTTGGCCAGGCTGGTGCAATAAGTATGATCTTGCAATCTGATTGCTTGATCTTGTGAAGCACTTTAAGAAGTAAGCAGCATGGAGAAAAGGCGTAGGCCAACATTCCGTCCCAAGAGAGAGACATGGCGTCTACTGCGAAGGCCAGAGGGTCTGGAACTGGATATACAAAGGTTTCCCGTTTGTGATTCAGACTGGTAGCAAAGAGATCTACATGAGGACGATCCCACCGCAGAACAACCGAGTCGAACACTACTTGCAGTAGTTCCCACTCTGTGTTGACTGGATTGTGGAAGCGAGACAGACAATCTGCCAGTACATTGAAGGTCCCTGGAATATGTCTGACTACCAGATGAATGGGCGATTGAAAACAAAGAAGAAGAATTTCTTTGCAAAGAAGAAAGAGAGCATGACAGCGAGTTCCTCTTTGATTCTGTAAGTAGGCCACTACTGTTGTATTGTCCGTCGCTAGCTGTTCTGTTTATTTCATACATGTACAAAATCTTCCCTTTATTCAATAATTTGGTTATTAGCTCTATCTTATAGAAAATCTTCTTTTTATTCAATTCATTAGCTGGACCATATATACTTTTAGCAGCCGCACAGGTAACCCGAATAATCCAGTCGTTATATGACGCTCCCGCTGGTCGCTACATATCCAGCGATAGTGCCGATAGAGGGCGCAGTATTATTCGAGTTACCGCACAGGCTTTTGTTGACAACTTTTTCATAATGTTTGCTAAACTCAGGCCTATCACGGTGACACGGTGTAAGTAATTATTGTATTTTATATTGTTGTCATTTGTAAAGCTAACATGTTAAAATTAAAGACCTACTGCCTTTTATTTTGTCAATACACACAAAACAAAATTTGAAGCGAGTGTCCAACCTTAACATGTGCTCGAAGTCTGTGCACGATATCTTCCATTCGAGTTATTTTATCAGCTATATTTTAAATAATGCATTGTTTATTTATGTTTTTGATATACATTTAATCATATGTTAGTGTGGTAAACATACACGTGGGAATTTTCAGTTATATCTTTTTAGACTTGCCTATGTTGATTTTATCTAATTGATGGTGTGCAGTAATGATGTATTTTTATATTCTATATGAGTCACGTATGTTTTAATTTTGGTGGAAAACTTTTAATTTTTTTTTAATTATAGACGCTTTGTTTTAAACACATTTCATTCTTTTATCACTTTTAGTTAAGAGTTTCGATATCACTTTCTTCCTCTTTTATAATTTTAGTTTTATTGCTTCATGTTTCGTTTCTTGTAAGTTTTATAGGTTTATGTAAATTTTTTTTTTTTTTTTT
>MJUT01052729.1:1468169-1482114 GCA_002080005.1 Gigantidas platifrons | reverse complement strand
AGTTATAACAAATTTCAGTTATATGGTACAAAACAGCTATCGAGAAAACATCTATGGAACACAATTAGCGTCATTTTTGTAATACAATTTTTGTGAAAAGTTGTTTGTAGTTTTTGATATAATTACATCTCACACCTGTTGTTATTTTATTGAAACAATTATTCTTGCTGGTTTTATATGCAATACAATTTAAATCATTAGTATTTATCACATATTTATGACTTTTCTGTTTTAAATGAAAATCTGTTTTATTATGAAATTTGAACTGCTTCATTTTGGATATTGTATTGTTACCAAATTCTTATGAAGCTTTATTTGATCTTTCAGTTTTTTACCGCATCACATCACATTATGCCACATGTACTACATTCGCCAAGAATAAAATTAAATTCTTCGAATTACCATTGTGTCTGGTTATACTTGCTGTAAGGCTCAGTGCCAAGGCAGGACACTAGCACTACTGCTTTCGAAACTAGAAGAGTTTTGAAATGTTGTAACGCTAATAGGACAGCTCTCATCTCTAGTAAATTTATGTGTTCTTGTTGCTGAACAAGAGACCACACTCCCGACACCGGCTTTCCCTCTAGAAAGGCTCCCCATCCTTGAAGACTGGAATCTGTATACAGAGTTAGAGAAGGAACTGGGTGAAGCAAAGCTACACCTGTCAAAACAGTCCACCAATCTAGGTGAGGCAATAAGACAGGAAGAATAGGTACCAGAGCATCCCAATCTTGAGAAGCGGAGTCCCAATGTTCCTGAAGAAAGAACTGGAGAGGTCGAATGTGAAGGCGACATAGAGGAACCACATCGGCTAGAGAATTCAGAAAGCCCAGAAGTTGGGAAAATTGTCGAGCCGTGACTGAAGGACTGTTGCTGAAAATAAGAATTTTCTGGCAAAGAGACTGAAATTTTTCCTCTGGGTGAAAAATCAGACCTAAATCTGTCCTGTAATGTTCCCCCAAAAACAGGAAGTCTTGGGAAGGAAATATCTGAGACTTTTCCCAAGAAATAAGGAAGTCTAGGTCCAGAAGAAGTCTGATAAACAGGCAGTATGACGAGACAGAATTTCTGAATCGAATTCCTTCAGAAGAGAATCGTCCAGATAAGAATGAACTGGAACCGACAGAGTATGCAAGTGAGCTATAACCGCCTGGAAAAACCGAGTAAAAACATGTGGTGCAACCGCCAGTCCAAACGGGACAGCCAGAAACTGGTAAACCTTGTTGTTCCAGACAAATCTGAGAAATTTCCCGGATGCCAAAGAAATTAGGATATGGAAATAAGCATCCGAAAGGTCCAGTTTGGTGGTCAACATACCTGGAAGAATACAAGCTCTGATAGATATGTTGATCTCCATTTTGAAATGGGGAACTGAAAGGTAACTGTTCAGAATAGAGAGATCTATCACAGGTCTCATTCCCCCGGTTTTCTTCGGAACCAAGAAGAGACGAGAATAAAACCCTGGTGTCAACTGAGTCAGAGGAATTTCCTCTATTACTCTTTTCAGTAGTAGAGATTGAACTTTCTTTGACAGAAGACGAAACTTCTCCTTGTCTGAAGTCTGAGACATAGGAATCGATTTAAATTTCCAACGGTCATTAATACCACCTACTTGATTGTAGCTGTTTTATGTAAGATCTAAGACAACTCTGACTTTTCACCTGCAGTTATAGTGCTTGGCATTGTGTTTCCCTTAAACAGGACATGAGGGTTTGTCGACCATGATCCAAAAATGTTGTTTTTATACGACAGCAATACTTCTGCGGTCGTATTATAATATAGGTCTGTCATGGTCTTCCGTCTGTATACACAATCATGACAAAGGTTTCGGTACAATTCATTTTGTACTCCTTGATTAATCCTTTTGAAATTCTAACATTGATTCTTGACACATAATTTAGTGTTGGATTGATTATGTGGATTCTTGTCATACCAGTCTATACATCATAAACTCTTTGTTTTTGAATTTTTATTTCAAGTCGTTATTTATGGTGGTTAACACCACTTTGAATAATATTTCAGTTATAACGTGGATTATGTGGATTCATGTCATACCCGTCTCTACACAATAAACTCTTTGTTTTTGAATTTTTACTGGGTAACATTATTTTATCTGCAGATTTCTTATGAAATTTCAAGCTTACGTTTTTCAAACAGATTAAACCTAGTTCATATGGTAAGAAGAGTTTGAAGATATCAAAGGGGTAATCAAAATCCGTACATCGAAGAAGAATATTCGACATAGTGGCCAACAGAAAAAGTACAAAAGGACAAACAACGATGGACAAAGCATACACATGAACCCCAATAATAACCGCCCTCGCCCTATTTGGGATTCAAACTCACTACATCACGACGGCCCCCAACAATACAATGTGTCTGCTTCACTGAATTTGATGTGATGAGTTCTTGATATTTTATTTCGAGTTCCAGCACTTTATTCTTTTATTTTGAAGAAAACAATGCAAGTGTAGCCTTATTTCAAAACCCGCCACTCACTGTCTGAGTAATGACCCTCCTGGCAACAACTTACAGTATGAGTAAATAACCTCCTTGCATCCACACACAGTCTGAATAATGAACCTCCTTAATGTGAAAAATAAATAAACTATTGTTTTCTACTTCTATTATATATTGAAATATTATGGCAAATGAAAAAATTTCTCAAATGATATCCCATTATTTTTGTTAACTTTATTTTGTAGTCATTTATTAATTGATGCCAAACGAAAATTTCCTTGCTGTATTAGAGATATTTCATATTCATATCCTGTTAGTAATGAGAAGCCGTCACATCGGTTATTTCAATAAAAATGTAGTATGTTAGTGTGCACGACAGATTTATCATTATCATCTTCCCGAGCCAAGGGTCACGGGACGGGACCACAAGCTCTTCATTGAATCATATTGCAACTACAACTTCATACCGCAACAATTTTTGCCGTCAAGCGAAAACGCTATGAAATGATTTATTGACCAATGAAATTGCATACCTAAAATTGGTCAGAAGATCAAAGTTAGACGAAGCGTGATGTTCAAGTTGGTGATATATATATATATATTATATACTCTCCAAAAAAAAGAAAAGAAACGCAAAATGTGAAAAAATATCATTTACTTCAAATTTTCAACATCATTTTAAATACAGAAATAAGCATAACATTAAACTGACATTTGGCACACTGGTTGTTCAGACTTTAAAGTTCATTACAATGTCAAAATTTATAACATTAAAGTCCATAGTGTTCAGATGACGTCACTTCAAAGTCAATATATGCTGTACCCACCACTAGCCTGTAACACAGCACTGACACATCAGCAGCCCAAGATCGCTACATCTGAGTACTTCTCCTGAGAAACCGGACCGTGACAGCAAGAGAAACAGCATCAAATGTCCTAGGTCTCCGACGAATATCGACACAGACAGTCAGAACCTGTCTCCATGAAAACGGCTTGTATGCATCAGACGTCCTTACTTTGGCACAGTACGGAGACGTCGGCATCGACTTGCAAGGGTCCGATGGTGCAACAGAGTAAGGGGATGGGACCTGCAAAACTGGAGGCGAGTCTAGTTCAGCGATGAGTCAAGATTCATGCTGCAGAAAAGAGATGGTCGTACACGTGTCTACAGACGCCGGAATGATAGGTTCGCAAGGAACTGCTCACTTGAGGTGGACAATTTCGGCGGAGGAAGTGCGATGAAGGGGGGTGTCATATGCTACGCCGAATAACTCAACTGGTGCACATCCACGGTAACCTTAGCGCCGCTCGATACAGAGATGAGGTTTTGACACCACACATGCTGCCCGCAATGGACCTCCGTAGGGAATTTTTTGAGTACGACAACGCTCGGCTGCACACAGCTCATGCTACTGTTGACTTTCTAGCCAACCAGAACGTAACAGTGCTCCTCTGGCTGTTTAAATCACTAGATTTGAACCCAATAGAGCATTTGTGGATGACTTGGATCGACGCGTGCGTAGTCGTCAACCAGCGCCGCAAGAACTGCAGCAGGCTCTTGACCAAGAATGGGAGAGAATTCCGCAAGACCGTATTCGTCGATTGATCGAGCCTATACCGGGATGGATCCGTGTTGTGTTACAGCTTAATGGTGGGCACAACATATATTAACCTTGAAGTGACGTCATCTGAACGCTATGGGCTTTAATGTGATAAATTTTGACATTTTAATTAACTTTAAAGTCTGAGCAACCAGTGTGGCAAATTTCAGAGTAATGTAATTTAATTATTTTATGTATTAATCCATTGAAGTTTATATTTTGAATTGTATAATAACAGTTCTTTTATCCATTGAGTTGTATATCTTCTTTGATTTACGGTTTACCCCGTTGGTATCTTCAAACGTTTTCTTACTATCACTGGGTCCATGTTACTGCTGGTGGACATTTAGTCCTCAAGGACATTATCCGCCCAGTGGCAATTTAATGCATGAATTTACGAGGATCATATAGGATACTATCTCCGACGTCGCCCAGTATAAAAAGGACAAAATTAATGATATGTATCTAACTAGCCACATCTGTAGATCGGTGATTTTGATGCATATTTTCACCTCCGCTCCTTGGCATAAATGAAGCTATGGACATCTTCATTATACATCCCTATACTCCATGGTGTTTTACTAAATGACTTTCTGCCATTAAAACAGAAATCGTTAAGTATGCATCACATTCATTTGAACTATTTTACTACCCCTTTCGAAACTATCTTCCTTCTACAACTTATGTTTGGAAAACCAAGTTACAAATCCGAATTCAAATGAATACAAGCTTACATCAATCGTCTTGGACATTTTCCGTCACATACTTTTCAAAAATCTGTTGGGATTGGTTCAAGTGTATTTCTTAAAAGATAATGACAAATATCTTGTCTTAGAGGTGGACAAATCTCATTGTGAAAAAAACACTCTGATTTTCCCAAAAAGGTGATATGATCAAAATGCTTGAGTTTTATATTGACAACATGTTTGTTATGATTAGTGGGTGTGTTTTTCAACAGAAGTCAGCATTATAATGGATACTAACTGTGCTCCCCTTCTCATCGACTTGTGTCCTGTCGGAAATTTCTTGATAGAGGGTCGCTGTTGAAAAGGAATCTACTGAACCAAGGGTTCCTAGTCGTTACGTTGAAATCATCACACGACTCCAAAAGTTGTACGATCGCCACCATCACTTGGTTAACCGTTACGGAGTTTCTGTGTCACAAATGACCACATATATATTCTGTGTGTCGTATTCACAATCCGGTCATATCCTCATTGATGACTTATCACCAGGTTTGTAACAAGAGTAACACGACGGGTGCCACATGTGAAGCAGGAACTGCTTCCCGTTACGGAACACATGACAATGGGGTTTGTGCTGTTCGATTTTTTTGTTTTCTTTGTAATGCTTTGTAGATCGTTGTTTGTCCTTTTGTCTTTGTTTTTTGGCCATTGTGTTGTCTGCCCTTCTTTGATTTACCACTTCTGATTATCCCTTTGGTATCTTCAAACTTTTCTCAACAGGTTACATGTGACAGAGATAACAGAAAAAGCTATGTTTCAGTCAGTGATAGTATATAACAAATAGAACAAATGCAGGACAAATATTAGTTTTATGTTGGCTGATTTTCTGTAAAATTCTGAATATTCTTTATGACTTTCACTGACCTTGAAATTATTTCATATGTAGATAGTTAGAACGCAGCAATCTCATAACATTGGGATGTCGGAAAAACGTGGTGTTGAAATAGCGGGGTGTAACCGTTTACAATGTATCAATATTGATAGATTAGTGTTGTATGTGACCAGCTCGGTTTCCTTTTCATACATTCATCCATACAATCCGAGGTGTTGATGCATAAATATATTAAGCTGTCCAACCAGAACGTCTCTCGTAATTAAATGGGTGTGAACATCGCTTTTATAGACGGTTCTGTTAATATCATACGATCCAATTGGGATTTTAAAGATATGATCGTATATAAGCTCAGATTAAGGTGTTAATAATTATTCTGTCTTACAAATCTTTAAATGTTAAAGATGGAATTGTCGGTGGTTGTACATGTATTTTTACTATTAATTAGCATTGTCATCAATATTTTACATTTGATTTCTATTTTGAGTACTAGAACAAAATTGCAAGCTATACATTTAGCCAGAATGGCACCATCTATATTTTTGCTTTTGATGGCGATATCTTTTCTTCCGTTAGAAATTTATAGAGTTAGTAGCCTGCTAAGAAGTGCACAGAACAGCTTAAATTTGTTGAGGGGTAAGTTTTTATAAAATTATATAAATTAAAAAAAAAGAAAGTTTGTTAGAAGCCTGTTTCAAAATTGTATGTTCACCACGGCTTTTTAGTTGGGTGCGTTTTTGCTCAGTCTTTAGTTTTCTATGTGGTGTTTTGTCTCCGCTATAAAGTTGATGACCTAGTTTTCACTAAATAATTCTAAATTTTGTTGTTATACTGATCACAAATATCACATTCAGCGCTAAGTAAAGAAAACGACAGTTACATATATGTCTTCTTCACACCTTGACAACACCTGGAAATTGAAAGTAAAAGCCGGTTAAGAATGAAAAAACCCCCAAAAACTGATGATTTCATTTTTCCCATTGCGAACTTTCCATTCATATGTAGTATTATTCCAGTTGAACCTGCATATTGAGTACATCTCTCTCAGTTGATGAGATAGTCCAGTGCTTGTTTTTCCTGTCATGTTATCAATGGAAGAGGTTTGCTGATAACTAGAAAACGCTACTGAACCAAGGGTTCGCTTACGATCGTCACCATTACTTGGTTAACTGCTAGGGAATATATGTGTCATAGATGACCTCAGACATGTTCTGTTGATTGTAATCACAATCCCGTCCTCTTTACCTCTTGCATGATTTGTTCACCGGAATTTTAACAGGAATAACACGACAGGTGTCTCTATGGGTATGGTTTTGTAAATCATTGCTAGTTTTGTATTTTTTTCTTTTCTTTTGGCTTTGTATTATCTGACCTTCGTTTTAAGAATTCTGATTGTCCGTTTAGTATCTTTAGGCTTATTTTTAATACTAAATATTAGAAAATGTATAATTTTTGGAGGGAAATATAACTTTTCAACTTACAAATTGTTATACACAAAACACTTCAAACATGATTTATATTTAGGACCAACGACATTTAGTAAAACAATATAATAATAATATTGACGTCATTGGTTATTATGGGAAACTATTTTCGTTGTCTAATAACATATCCCCTTCTCTCGGTTTAGAACTGGAGTCGTTACCGACTGTAATTTATTTCTGCGGGACTACAGCTGCGCTTTTCCCAGACACACACAGCAGTTGATCCCTGGACTATTTACAGGTAAAATAACTGGATATATACAGCTAAAACTATGTACATGGGGCTGTTGATCTAGTAGCTGGCAGGACTAACCCCAAGGTTAGCACTGAATTCCTCAATGGAGGTTGCTGCTGCTGCTGCGACTGGTAGATGGTTCCAGTCCACTACTGTTCTCAAGAAGAAGGAGTTTCTATATATGGTGTTGGTGGTCCTCTCTTGAAATAGTTTGTGCGGTCCCCTGGTTCTACTGTCACTCCTCCGTATGTAAAGGTTCCTGTTGATGTCTACTAGGTTGTGCTGGATTTTATATAGCATGTAGAGTCGGCTGTTTTTCCTTCGTTGTTCGAGGATTTGCCACCCAAGGGAATTAACCATATATGTTACGCATCCAGGTGTTCTGCTGGTATAATCCTTGGTCACAAAACGAGCAGCTCTTCTCTGGACGTTCTCCAGGGCCTTGATCTTATTTTGGCTAGTAGGATCCCAAACAGTGGATGCATACTCAAGTGTGGGTCTGACAATCGTTGTGTAGCTGGCTTTTCTCACTGGTTTTGGACAGTCTTTCAGGTTCCGTCTGATTATTCCAAGAGTTCTGTTTCCTTTGGCTACCACATTGTCTACATGTCTGTCCCAAGATAGGCTGCTGGTTATGTATGTATATGATAGAATTGTTGTTTTGCACTGAATGTCATGTGTTCTATTCTCCGTCATCACAATTGAAAGGTTAACGACAAAGCAATGTTACCACGGTACACAGATTATTTGTTGTTCTGACTACCTTTCTATAAAGAAATCTGTTTTTAAAATGTATGCCATATAGCATCAGTACAAATCCTACTGGAGATGTAATTGTTAGCAGTAGGTCGTGGGTTCGAGCTCTGGTCGAGTCAAATCAAGGCATATAAAACTGGTATTTGCTGCTTCTCCGCTAAGCGTGCAACATTAAGAATTAAGAGCAAAGGCTTGTTGGCTCTGAATCGGGATAATTGAGTGGAACGATATATCTACACACGGACTGTTGTTTCAGTGAGCTATCACTGTGAACATTAAACGAAGTTTGTTGATCCTGTACAAAGCGGATATCATTATCATCTCATCGCTATCTAACTTGTTCTTGCCATGATATAGCTGAAAACTTACGATCACTCACTCACTCACTCAGTACATATATCACCACAGATACTAGCATAAAATATAATAATAAGTAAATATTTATTGTTGTCTCTCAATATTTCTAAACTTTCAATAGATTATATTTTTCTTAATTCAGATTATTGCTGCTCTATATTTATCAGTCACAATAGGGTATTCAATAATGAGCATAATTCATAATCTAAAATGGATGTGTAAAGGATCCTAGCATGCTGCTATTCTGTGTTGGTTTTTATGTGTAACGTTTTATGAATTATACATATGGATTTTGTGTGCAATATTTTTAAAATGACACTAATGGATTTTATGTACAAATTGTTTTAATTGCACTGTAATGGATTTTATGTTAAAAACTAGAGGTTTTGTAAAAACAAATAGTAACAGAAATGTCATCTATGCTTATTATTATTTTACAGATACATTTGAAATTATTGTAGTTGGATCACTTCTAGGACTGAATCTCCTGGAAGTCATAACTGTTTTCAGAGCTTACAGATGCAAAGGAAATGCTTCAGTGCTAATAAGTAAGCAGTCTGTGATAATTCCAATGTGTGTCATCCTTTCAACACCATTCCTTGCTACCGGAATCTCCTTTTTATTTGATGATAAACAACAAAACAACACGAGATGCAGTGGTGTTTGCACACTTTTTGGAATCACATTTGTGATTTTGTTCTACCATGCAATAGAAGTTATCCCGACGGTTGTCGTCTATATCACCTTTGTATTATATGCGTTCCGGCACTGCAGGAAATCACATCTGAATACTCATCAAAACAGAGTTACTCGAGAGAAACGAGTCAGGAACATACGAATATCTGCACAAATTTACCTTGTCACATTTTTCAGTGCATGGATTCCATTCATTGTGTTTAAGGTATCATGTTTGAATACAAAAGACGAGTCACAATATTGGTTGCATAAAAAATTGAGTTTATGTGCAGAACTAACTTTGTTTTTGAGTAAACCATTAGCTGGTGGAATGTTTCTGAAAAAAAACCGACAGCAAATTAAGGTATTCATCACTAGGGCTACACAGAATACATTAACCTCTCTTTACTCAATACTGAATAAGTCAAACAACTGTAATGGCTGATGGTACCATATCATAAACAATCAACATAATGCGTACGGATAGAGCGACATATCTACCCGCGGACTATTCTTTCAGTGCAAAAACACTATAAAAACCCAACAAAGTGTGTTGGTCTAGTACAAATCATCATCGATATTCAAATTGTTCTCACCCTGTCATATCTGAAACATTGCTCAGTTGATGTTAAACATCAATCACTTCTGGAACATGGCATTCACAATACACGATGCTCTCATTTGTGTTCCGTCCTTATGGCTGATTGTGTATTTGATTTGTCCAGTACAATGAGCGGACACCTTTCATGGAGTGGTGTACTCCGTATAGAGGAGAAATCATGCTTTATTTATGTACGCTGGCGTACCCATGTAAATTTATACTAGAGGTTCGCATAAGCATGCATCGATCATCTGGTAGCGAATTATCATATTACTTATTACATTTTGACCTACATGACTTGAACTCAATCGCCGCAGGGTTTCATTGAAAAAATATTGAATTGAAATATCACACAATAATACGTCATATTAGATTAAAATAAATTATCATAGTGTTTTCATCCGAATACTTTATTTGATCCGTTTTGCAGAAGGAGATCAATCTGTGAAAGGTTCATGACGACATACACCAAATGATACTAAAAGCTCACTTTCCCTTTGCTTAGGAGAGTTAGACAGAATTCCATTCATGCCTAAAAGTTAGGAGTAATTAAATAAATAGTTAATGTGGTTTACCCAAACAAAGTTAAACTATGATTATTGATCACTTATTTGATCACGATAGTCATCTGTCAGTTGAAACTTGACTGAAATGCTCTGAAGTACAAAGTGGCATTAAATGTGATCATGGGTAGTGACAATCCTAGTCCCGGAATGCTTTAGATTTTAAAGATGTATGACCAATTTAAACTGATTCGAGTAAAGAGAGTGAGGTCGGCACATCGTCACATTTAATGCCAATTTGTAATGGCGAATAGAAAAAGAACAATTTAAGCATAAGCAACGATCCACAAAACACTACACATAAAAATAAAGACCGAAGAACACGAACGTGACTAAAACGTGGGAGTGAAGTCAGGTGCCTCAAGAGAGTAGGCAATTCCTGCTCCACTATTGGCGCCCGTCGTGTTACTCTTGTTACAAAACCCGTTGATAAGTCATGAATGAGGAAAGAACCGGATTGTGATAACGACAAACGGAACATACACGGTATCCGTTTTCATTTGTGACACATATATTCCGTAATGATAAACAATGTTCGTCACTGGTATCATTCCAGGAGTGATCGTATTGTATGAAGCGTCACATCTAGGAACGTTCTAAATTTATTAATGTAAAGATTCTAAATTACATATTTAACTCTTAGTATTTCAGTTAGTAGTTAGATGATAACCGCTTTATGCGGATTCTTTCCTCCGAGGATGAAATGGTTTGCCATACTCTCTCAAATTTATAAAATTCTTTATTTGAATAACGCTCAAAGCAGCTAAATAAACTATAACAAAGAAAACAAAAGCAAAAACAAAAAACAAACAAAAGACGAAAGACCATGACAGAACTATGCTATAATACGACCGCATAGAAAATAAAACTGTGGAATCATGGTCGACAAACCACAAACCCTCATGTCCACTTAAGTTGATGCACAATGCCAAGCACTGTAACTGAAAGTGAAACGTTACAGTGCTGTTTTAGATCTTACATAGAAACAATTGCAATCCATTCAGTGGTGTTAATTAAAAGGTCTGTCAATTTTCTAATGTCTACTAAGATCTACTACTGGAAACACCATAAATAACTGTTAAATATGAAGGTGAATGCCAATTAAGTGTATAGCATTAAATCATAACGAGAAAATAAAGTTCGCATGATTGTGTATATAGACGATAGACAACCACAAACCTATACAATAATAAGACCTCAGAAAACTTACGGTCGTATAACAACTACAACTGTGGCATCATGGTCCACAAACCCTCATGTCCCGTTTAAGGGCCACACAAGCTGATGCACAATGCCAAACACTGTATCTGCAGGGGTAAATTCACAGAGCTTTCTTATATCTTATATAGAAATAATAGTAATCTAGTAGGTGGTGTTAATTACCGTTGTGATTTTAAATGTATGTGACTTCTATCTTTTGTGCATAGTTGCAAAAACAAAAACACTATTATTGGGAACATGATAAACATATGCTACATATAAAGTTGAATGTGTGAAACATTACGTCATGATGAGAAAATAACATTAAGAAATATAATGTGCTATCATTTGAAAATTGTTGTCATGTCTCATGATATTTCAATGTATAGTGGAAGTCGAAACAATTATTTTTATCTTTTTCACATCCAGAAGGGTCATTGCTCAGACTATGAGTGGCTGGTTTTGATATAAGGCTACCGTTGCATTGTTTTCTTAGAAAAAAGAATAAGGCATTTGATGCTTGAAAGAAAAGATAGAGAACTTTTAGCGTTCTAATTTTTGAAAGTTTGGTAAATTAATAACAAATTGCGCAAACAAGTTGGCTGTAAGTGAATTATTACGAAATATGGAGAACGAATTAATATAAGTTGCAATAACTAGTTTTCGAACCCCGTTGAATAATTTGTAAAGTTGGGATTGATGTATATGCTGTAATATATGTTATAGCTAATTATTTACTTAATAAAATATGCTGAAGCTAAACCATTGGGTTATTGTGTTCTTGCGGTGCTTAACTATACCGGTTATATTTGGTTCTACGATATATTTTTTAACAGATTAGTAAAATTCTCTGATTGTGATTGGCTTATTACATATCCTTAAATACCTATATACCTGGGTGTAGTGAAGCCATATATATCCGGATTGTACTAACCAGTAATCTGGGAGACCATCTACTTATCTAAATGGCGTTTTGTTCACGAGTAAGCCTTGCGCCATGATGGAATTCCGAAATCAGCTGTCTGGAATAAGCTCCATCGAATCCTTCAGCAATTATGACTCTTTCCCACTAGCATCACCGCATCATTTCGTTAAGAGGAGAGGTTTGGACCCATAAAACTAGCTTAATCCCCTACTTTTTATTGAAGTGCATGTATCATTCCAGATAAGTGAGCGGTCATGTATTTGTGTGTAAGGGGTATCGATTGTAACTCTTTCTACGATCTTAATATTTTATTTAGGAATTGTTCTTAATATTTGATTTAGGAATTGTTCTTAATATTTGATTTAGGAATTGTTCTTAATATTTGATTTAGGAATTGTTCTTAATATTTGATTTTGGAATTGTTCTTAATATTTGATTTTGGAATTGTTCTTAATATTTGATTTATAAATTGTTCTTAATATTTGATTTAGGAATTGTTCTTAATATTTGATTTAGGAATTGTTCTTAATATTTTATTTTGGAATTGTTCTTAATATTTGATTTAGGAATTGTTCTTAATATTTGATTTAGGAATTGTTTTTAATATTTAATTTAGGAATTGTTCTTAATATTTGATTTTTGAATTGTTCTTAATATTTAATTTAGGAATTGTTCGGACAATGTGGCATTTTTTGTTTTTCATTTCATTAATCCCACAAATGTCTATGAATATTCTTTGGTTGTTATTTTAGATCTCTCAATGCTAACGTCAATAACAAAAGAATAGACATTCATTCCGTTGTTTTTTCATTTTCAAGGCCATTGCATGGTGCTAAAAATATCATTATATCCTGATATATGACAGTAGTTAATTTACATCTTGTAACCTGTCAAACCTCCCAGATTGTACGTGTAAATTAAAAAGACCAACTGATATACCGTTCCTGATACAGTTCCATACCCATGGTGAACTATATCATTGTGCAAATAATTTTCAAATTAGCAATAGTAATAAAGGGCAACGCTAGGCACAGCATGATAGGACCGCAGCAAGCTGAGACGGAATTTAATTTCTCCTGGACCAGTGTTACTGAGATTGATCATTGTGAAGCAGAAGTCATCACATAATGCTTGATTCTGAGGATTTACCCTATTTGTATTGAATACCTAAAGTCCATAAGACACCATACAAAGAAAGGTACATAGCTGGATCATCAACTTGTTCGACGAAAGAATTGTCTATTCACCAAACAAAGATTCTGTCTGCAGTAAAAGAGGGACAACAGAAATATTGTGAAACTGTTTATTCACGTAGTGGCATAAATCACATGTGAATGTTGAAGAACTCAAAAGATCTTTTGGATAACCTTAAATCGAGATCTTTCTCTCAGGTATCCGCCATTACAACTTTTGATTTTTCAACTCTATATACCATCCTACCGCATGACAAATTAAAAACCCGCTTAAAAGAAACAAAGCTTTCATTCATAGAAACTATGGCTCAAAATTT
>MJUT01052729.1:1413697-1441249 GCA_002080005.1 Gigantidas platifrons | reverse complement strand
CCTTTACATTGTCAAGATTCTATATTTATAAACTATTGTCCAAGATAAAAATAGACTACACATGCTACTCACAGTGACACGTGACCCGTGACCCAGATTAGCAGGTGTCAGGAATATTTTCTGTATATGGTATATAAAAATATGTAATCTTATCGGATTAATTAAAATTCACAGAGTTATTTCCCTTTGATATTAATTATATATCCGACGTTGACTCTAAAATTAGTGTGTTTGGTTAGGAATTCGATGCCTGAGAAGTAAACATTGGTCCCCTTTCCAGTGTTAATGAAGTGGTAGGCTATAATAAATAAGAAATTCAAATAGTAGGCTCATATATTTAGTTTCAGTTCGAATTCCATCTGAAATAAGTTATGTATTTGAAAGAATAATACATTTTGTATCTAAGGTAATGCCAAAACAAACTTCAGACTCAGTGATGAGATCCCCTAGGCCTAGGCCTTACTTCGTCACGATAGCGAATGTGCCTGTTGTCATACACGCTAATCTTACAGTAATACTTTTTTAAAGTAGATAAAATTTATAAAAAAAGAACATTAGATTAACCAGTTATTTCACTATATACATGTACATTTTACAATGTGATGTACGTTTACATTTAAATGCTGAAATTTCATAACAAGCCTGAAAAATATATTAAATTAGTTCACGTGATCTATACATTTTTCTAATATTGGTTTATATGATAGTTGCAATACAGACAGGGATTTGACAAGGAGGTTACAAGTCACTACCTTTTGTCATTATGTAATGTGGTTCTTGCATTGTTATCGGGCTTCTTCTTTTTGGTATACACTTTTGGGCTTAAGATGGTTGTGTGCCACATTTTTATATTTCAGTGTTAAACATTATACGTAAAACGTGTACTGGTCGAGGACCAATTATCGCCAAATTGCATGCCATGCGCAGGTCCTCTATAAAGCTTGTTCATTTTGTCCGAATCCATTAACAAACATGGCTGCCATAGGCAATTCTTGTTTCTGGTTGGTCAATTTCTAAAAATCTTTCTCTGAAACCGCTTGGCCAAATGAACTGAAACTTGGTAGGAAGCATCTGTGGAAGGTCCTCTATTACAGTCTTCACAAAAAACTTTTTGACCCACAACCCATTCAGACTTCTTGAGTTGTAGAATTCAGGAGTTCGAATACAAATTTACTAGCCCGAATAAAAACAAAAATAATTTCACATCTTTATAATTGGCAGCTAATTTTCTATTCTCTCACAAAAATATCAAGCTTTTCCTGCAGTGGTTGCTTTCAATTCACCATTTCTCATTTTAGTAATGCAAATTAACTGTATATATATTTTTCTGAACATTGTTTGTTAAAACAAGTGTGCTTTAAAGTAAACATTTTGTAGAATTTATTTTTTTATACATGATATAAATATTTAGCAAACTATTTTATTTAAATTCACAGAGAATTTCAGATATAAAAAATTTAGTGGATCTTTTCAACCATTTGTCTTAATCAGGAAAAAGCTTGTAATATTTGTCCATTTCAAAGGTTTCAATATTTCCCAAAAGCCTAAATCAAGTCCTCTATCGTATTTTGCGCAAAGTTTAAATTTGGCGCCAAATTAATATCCGATAATTTGTATGTGTCTGGTCCGGAGTGATTCTTGTTCTTATATTTCAAATATTGATATTTTCGTTCATTAAAGCGTTTCTGAGATTGCGACTTTAATTTTGTTAATGTCCTTGAACTTCAACATAGCATGAAAGAATGATAAATGATACAATAAAAGAGTTTTGATCTGGAGTTTCACTTTAGTTATAATCAAAATAAATTATGGACAAATTGGAGATCAAAAGAGCTCTTTTATACAACAAACCCAGTATATTAGACAGTGGAAACCAATGTTTTGACACACAAGCCCGTTGGTCTTCTCACTTGCGATATTTTAGAAGTCTGCAGCCGATTTTACTGGCCAGGACCGTCAGGCTTGTGGCTAAGTTCGAAGATTGCTATTAAGATGGCTCATTTTGTCCTCATCTGTTTACAAACACATGGCCGCCATAGGCAACTTTTGTTTCTGGTTGGTTGATTTCTAAAAAATCTTCTCCTCTGAAACCGCTTGGCCAAATGAATCGAAACTTGGTATGAAGCATCTATGGAATGCCCTCTATACAGATTGCTAATTTCATCCTCATCTACCACTATAGGCAATTCTTGTTTCTGGTTGGTCAATTTCTGTATATGGACAAATAAAGCAACATTTTAGAGGAAGCATCTACAATGTATGGAAGGTCCTCTGTAAGATTTCCTCATTTCATCCCGATTGGACTAAAAACATGGTCGATAAATTGGCAATTCTTGTTTCTGATTGGCTGAAATTAAAAAAAAAAATCTTCTCCTCTGAAACTAGGAGGCACAATGAATTTTTTCTTTGTAGGAATGATGTATGCGAGATCCTATTCAAAATTTCCATATTTCGTGCCCATCATACCACTACATTATGTAATATGGCTGTCATAAGAAATTCTTGTTTGTGCTTGGCCAATTAAAAAGCATCTTCTCTAAGACCAAATTAATTGAAGGTTAGATGTATAAAGTTTCCTAAAAAATAAATCACAGATGAGCGTTACAGGCTCAGCCTACTGAGCGTCTAGTTTTAAGGAACAGTCCATTTCTCTTTCATGTGTGATCTCAATCTGATTGTTAGATTTTTTTGTTTTATTATCCCCTCGCCAACGAAGTTGCAAAGGGATATAGTAACGCTACCGTCCGTCCTTCCTTCCTTCCGTCTGTCCGTCCTTCAGTAACATCCTTGTGAACACTCTAGAATCAACATCCTTCAATGGATNCTTCATCAGAAAACGAATGCGCACCAATGGCGCGGAGTTTTTGTGTGGAAATGCGACATTTCGTCGGGTAATGCGACTATGGCGCGGGGCGCGTGGTAATCCCAATCACTGTATTCAAAATTTCCATATTTCGTGCCCATCATACCACTAATATGGCTGTCATAAGAAATTCTTGTTTGTGCTTGGCCAATTAAAAAGCATCTTCTCTAAGACCAAATTAATTGAAGGTTAGATGTATAAAGTTTCCTAAAAAATAAATCACAGATGAGCGACACAGGCTCGAAGTTGCAAAGGGATATAGTAACGCTACCGTCCGTCCTTCCTTCCTTCCGTCTGTCCGTCCTTCAGTAACATCCTTGTGAACACTCTAGAATCAACATCCTTCAATGGATTTTGACCAAACTTGGTACATACAGTGTACTTAGAGAGTCTGGAACCCTATTGATTTTCAAGGCCATAGATCAAAGGTCAAGGTCACCGGCTGAAATTTTTTACCGCATATCATCCTTGTGAACACTCTAGAATCACCATTCTTCAATGGATTTTGACCAAACTTGGTACATACTTAGTTCTTAGGAAAGTCTGGAAACCTATTGATTTTCAAGGTCATAGGTCAAAGGTCAAGGTCACTGGCTGAAATTTTTTACTGCATATCATCCTTGTGAACACTCTAGAATCACCATTCTTCAATGGATTTTGACCAAACTTGGTACATACTTAGTCCTTTTAGAGAGTCTGGAACCCTATTGATTTTCAAGGTCATATGTCAAAGGTCAAGGTCACCGGCTGAAATTTTTTACCGCATATCATCCTTGTGAACACTCTAGAATCACCATTCTTCAATGGATTTTGACCAAACTTGGTACATACTTAGTTCTTAGGAAAGTCTGGAACCCTATTGATTTTCAAGGTCATAGATCAAAGATCAAGGTCACCGGGTCAATTTTTTTTTACCTCGTAACATCCTTGTGAACACTCTAGAATCAACATCCTTCAATGGATTTTGACCAAACTTGGTACATACTTAGTCCTTTTAGAGAATCTGGAACCCTATTGATTTTCAAGGTCATAGGTCAAAGGTCAAGGTCACCGGCTGAAATGTTTTACCACATATCATCCTTGTGAACACTCTAGAATCACCATCCTTCAATGGATTTTGACCAAACTTGGTACATACTTAGTTCTTAGGAGAATCTGAAACCCTATTGATTTTCAAGGTCATAGATCAAAGGTCAAGGTCATCGGTCAATTTTTTTACCTCGTAACATCCTTGTGAACACTCTAGAATCAACATCCTTCAATGGATTTTGACCAAACTTGGTACATACTTAGTCCTTAAAAGAATCTGGAATCCTATTGATTTTCAAGGTCAAAAGTCAAGGTCATCGGGTAAAATTTTTACCACATAACATCCTTGTAAACACTCTAGAATCAACATCCTTCAATGAGTTTTGACCAAACTTGGTACAATGTACATACTTAGTTCTTAGGAGAGTCTGGAACCCTATTGATTTTCAAGGTCATAGATCAAAGGTCAAGGTCACCAGGTCAATTTTTTACCGCATAACATCCTTGTGAACACTCTAGAATCAACATCCTTCAATGGATTTTGACCAAACATGGTACATACTTAGTCCTTAGGAGAGTTTGGAATCCTATTGATATTCAAGGTCACAGGGTCTAAGTTTTTACCCTGTAATATCCTTGTGAACACTCTAGAATCAACATCCTTCAATGGATTATGACCAATCTTGGTACATACATTGTACTTAGTTCTTAAGAAAATCTGGAACCCTATTGATTTTCAAGGTCAAAGGTCAAGGTCACTGGGTCAAATTTTTAGGCAAGTGGATACGCCACTCTTTGCGCCCTTGACCTTGTTTTGTTTTATTTTTATCAACTGTATTTCAGTATTTAATAAAGACCTCTTCATTAGAAAGTTTCTGTCTTTAATTCAGTACACTTTTTTTTATGACCCCTTCATTTATGTGAACTAGACACAATTTTAAGTATGTCAGAATTTTTTACCATAAATCTTTGACCTTTCATCTATATACATGTAGGACAAATGTGAGTCTTGACGTAGATTTTGCAATTGAAATGTATAGGTCACTCCCTATGACGAAGACGATAATAGAGAATTCACACATCGGTGCCATGGAATGAAGGCTACAAGTTGGAAAATTATTTTTTTGCCATTTCACAGCTTTTTATTAGGAGTGTTTCTCAACTTTTTACAAAAATTAGCAACATTCTGGGTACACATAATAACCTGGTTTTGGTACATGTTGTTCCAGGAAGTTATTCTACAAAACCATGTCATACATTTCTCATATTTTATTTGAAAAATAATGATGACTATTTGAATCTACTGGGGCCAGAGAAGGCTAGGTATCCAACAATTAAAGTTACATGTAATATGTAACTCTGAAACAAAGCAATAAATTTATATAAAAATTCTGAGAAACTTTTTGGTGATCAAAGTGGGCTTGTTTAAAACTTGTTATATTAAATTCATTGTTATACCCCCCGCAGACGTAGTTTGGGGGGTATATAGGAATCGGCCTGTCTGTCCAGACCAACTTCCAAGTCTTTTTTTTCGATTTCCACCAAACTTTGCAGTATAAAGGATTTTATTGTCCATTGAGTTTTACCCCTGTTATGCCTCTTTGGACTTAGAAATTTGGAGACAATTCAGTATGTACTTTGTCATCGTAAATTCTCCTACATGATTAATCAGAAGTTCATGAAACTTTGTACATTGCAAGATCCTAATATGAAGATGTGCACATTAGTAGAATATCTTGGTCCATTGAGTTTTACCCCTGTTATGCTTCTTTGGACTTGCAACTCTTCTGGCAGTCTATGAAAGTTTATGTTGTTAGATCCACATGTGCCGATGTTGACAGGGTGGGTGGGTCCATCGAGTTTTCCCAGAATTATGAGTTTAAAAGTTGTGTTCCAAATATGTTTTGGCTCAATTAAGATGATGGGGACACGGGGGTTATTAGCCCGCGTAGCGGACAGTTAAGTTATTCCATTTATGTATCAAAGCGGGACTCCTGCGTCCAGAAGTATCACTAGTTTTATATTTGACATAAATCACACCCTAAAAACTTGATATATTTTGCACTCAGAAGCCACATTTTGGATTTTGATATTTTTTGGATTGATTTTTGATGTTTTAATGCTACTTTCAGCAATATTTCACCTATATCATGGCGACCAGTTTTAGTGGTGGAGGAAGCCAGAGTACCCGGAGAGAATCACCGACCATGGGCAAGCAACTGGTAAACTTTATCACTTGCGGCTGCAAGTCGAATGCACCCTTTTTTGTAATTTACAAAGCTGGGCACTAACCCACGCCGTATTTTTGGAAGACAAAATCAGAGGAAAGCCAATTGTGTCATCTGATAGTGGTTTAGAATGCTTAAGAGTATACACTTTTCAAAATGAGACCAAACTCAGTCTTGTATCCATTAAGATGTAAAAGAAATCTGTTTTTGAATAGCTAATATAAATAGTGAATTCCAACCTGATTGTGATTCAGCTGAAAAGTAAATAAACAGATTTACAAAAAAAAATTATCTGCCAGTGTTACATTTATTTTTAGATTGTTGCTACAATTTGGGTGCATTTCACTATATAACTTTTCTTTAAAAAAAATTATATTAATAAATTTAAATTGGAAAGAAAGATTATTCTTCTAGGAATACAGGGGCCATTGTGGTCATGATAAATTGGGTGTTTTGATATATGCCATCAGTGCTTATCACCACTAATGTTGTGAGTTCGAATCCCGCTCACGGCAAGGTGTACTCGATACAAAATTATGTGATAAAGTTTGTCAGTGACTTGCTGCAGGTCAGTGGTTTTCTTTGGGTACTCCGGTTTCCTCCACCAATAAAACTGACTGCCATGATATAGCTGAAATATTGTTGAAAATGGCATTAAGCGTCATAACCCTCTAGGAATACATTGCTACCAATACACTGAATTTCCATACAAAACCCGTTTGAGTTTTAAGCTATTAAAAATTGTTAGTCAGGGTAAAATAAATCTCTAGTACTGCTACATTAAATGTACGTACATTTATGCATGTTATGAATAACTTGCTTTATGCAACTTGCCATAAATGGCTTCCACATTTTTCCAATTAATACATGTAAATGCATATGATTTTAACGGCACATTTTCATTTACTGTATATTAATTGACAATGTATTTT
The DNA here is from genome assembly GCA_002080005.1 of Gigantidas platifrons. NCBI lineage: Eukaryota > Metazoa > Mollusca > Bivalvia > Mytilida > Modiolidae > Gigantidas > Gigantidas platifrons. The sequence goes on along the minus strand of MJUT01052729.1, from coordinate 1,434,197 downwards.
TTGCAGATGATGACTCTTCCTTAAGAATTTAATGATGAATTATGAAAAAGGTTGAAGACTTTGGAAAATAAGGTCAAAACAGTCATCATGGGTACAGGAATTCCTCTTCTAAACGAATACAAGAGAGAATTTCTCTCAAAAAGATTTCCACAGACACTTCTTGGAGGACCGAAATTACGTCTTGGTTATGGTGCTCCTGTATATGTTTATGTCAATCAACTCCTCTTGTTCTTAATCCCGTGTATGTTAGGAGGAATATTTACTCTACTCGTCGAACTTAACACGATCAACGATTACGTCGGAAGTATAATATTTGGAAGTTTAATCTTCATGTTTGTGTTAGTAGTACAACTTGTCACAACAATAGTTCAAGCTCAAAATCCATCAGACATTCCGTATCCTACCAAGAAGAACTTATTAGCCGAGGAAGATGAAATTGATTTCTTCTCTTGTTGTGGTGTGGAGACATTTGAATTTGTCGTGCCAAAGAAAAGATTCAAGATTAACATTGTTATCCATGCAATATTATCAGGATTAGTTTGTGGGTTGACTTTTATGTACTTGTTACCAAAGACGTTAAATTCTCTCTATAGCTATAATACCGGGGCAACAGTTGTGTTATTTATTTTTGGTTGGTTAACATTATGTATCGCACAGTATTCCTTAACCGTTGGAGCACCTCCAGAACCTAATGCCTATAGGACACAAGATAGTTGGGAAATAGCTCCTCTGATGAGGTCTTTGTACGTTCTTCTGTGTGTTACAGTCTATGTTATGAATAGGTATGTATATTTGATTTACCATTACCAGAGAGACAGCCACGATATAACTGAAATATTGTTAAAAGTGGTGTTAAACACCATAAACCACAATCCATTATAGTCCGTTTGATTTCTATAAAACCTACAGAAAAAAATTCTTAAAAATCCAGTTTTCAAATCAGCAACTTTTTTTCCAGATGTATATTAATATATGATATATATACGAACTCTGACAATTAATTGGTCTATTATTAAAAAAGTTACCCATTAGGTCTCCCTGTTAATTATATTTTCTGAAGTGTAAAAATTTACATGGAGTGAGTACAAATAGTGTAAGAGCACAACCATCAAAACAAAATAACAGACATGTGCTTTCAATGTATATTTCATTGTACCATGTGACATAGGACATTTAAATATTAAAAGGCTACTCATCAACTGACCATTAAGGTGATAGTCAATTGTTATTGATGTCCATTAATATTTAAATGTCCTATGTCACATGGTACAGTCTGTTATTTGTACTCACTCCAGCCAGATTTTTACACTTCAGAAAATATAATTAACATAGAGACCTAATGGATAACTTTTTTAATAATGGACCAAAAATTTTGAAATTCATTGTCAGAGTTCGTATATATCTTACATTAATATACATCTAGAAAAAAAATTATTGATTTGAAAACTGGATTTTTAAGAATTTTTTTCTGTAGGTTTTATAGAAGTCAAACAGACTATACCAGAGACTGCCAGAGTCTGTTTTTTAAACAAAACCCAAACTTAAAGTCTGATTTTTTTTCATGGAGCAAATAACAAGCTTAAATTTGACATGTTTGAGTTAAAACAGACCGGTGAAATCTATGACAGGTTTCACTTATATTGGTTTGGTTTATGGTGTTTAATGCCACTTTCAACAATATTTCAGTTTATAATTATATCACTTGTATTGAAAAATTAAATAATACAATATCATAATTATCATCTGAATTTTAATCTGAAAGTGTTAACATTACAAATGTAAGTCAATTTTTTAGTCTCTGCTACTGCTTTATGACCTTTCGTTTCAAAAACATGATTGATTATGACTTTTGCAGTTTCAGTGACATTACTGACTAATGAAAATAAATGGTAATTTCTGATATCTTCCTGGGTCTATTTATATGAATCAGTCATAATGTGTGTGGCTTTGAGTTACCTTATTAATTGACATGTCTATTTTCACATGCGAAAGTGCAAAATCAATTATGTTGTGACATGGAAAGGTGTTACAACAGTAGGACAGTCTAGATAAACTTTGAAGAATGGAGCCACCATGATGATCATACAGATGAAGATATTTACTTACCTTCACATTGATATTCTTACTGACCTTCACATTGATATTCTTACTGTCCTTCACATTGATATTCTTACTGTCCTTCACATTGACAGCATTTTGTCATTTGAATTTCATTAAAGTGTTATTAACTTTTATACAACTCAATCCTGAACAGAGTATTAGTAAAATATCCAAATGAGTATGAGATGATACAAAACACAACGTTGACTTCGAAGCCACTGTACATATATGTAAATTAAAAAATATTTAAAATAGTTAATTTTGGTTATTTTTGTTATCATACACATGTACTTTTAAAGTAAGTTGTCGTACATATAATATAGTGCACACAGTTCCGGGACGTTACCCACTGTATCCTCACAGGCTAGTCCCGTACCTGGAAGAAGAAGAAGAAGAAGATAGTCTCTCATGTTTATTTACATCCATATCCTTTCGTACTAAACTTAGCTTGACTTCTTTGATGCATGTGTAAAACAGCATATAACTTATAAGCTAATAAATGTTAACTGCTACACCTGGACAATGTACATTGTACATTGTATACTGTCTGAATGGGTAAGCATGATAATTGTAGAATTACTCTTAGTCCTATTGTCCATACAACAGAATATAACAGGTAAAATAAAATTTTAATTGTAATTAATTATTTTGTAGGTATTACTCTTCTGTGTTCAATACAGCTGACCAGATACTTCACATTGTCTTTGCTTGTTTACCATTAGCGTGGATTACAGGCTTACTACCTCCATTTGATGCGTTTGTTCTTTGGTTGTTTGAACAGATGCATATATTGATGCTTGGTGGATCCCCTGTGTCTTCTGATCCGAGGTACATTGTAGAGTATGAAATACATATTATGGAATAAAGTAATTATTATTGTATAACTACTATGCATTCCGATTATCAGAAAATAAATCATGCCGGAGTAATCGAAAAATGCAGTAATTCAGAAATGTGGATTGGGGCATTAGGGAATTATCATCGTTCCGTTACGAGTGGCTTGGTTTTGGTCTTCGGAATGCAAGAGTAGAAATATACTGTTTATTACATACATTGTAGATATTGCACTTTTGTTTTCGCTAATAAGCATGATAAGAAGTTTCAAAATTAAACTTGTTTTTTCCACTATCGGACACTCAATGCTTATCGATTGTGACGAGACTCGCAGCCGTATGTGATCAAGTTTACCAGTTGCTTGCCCATGGTCGGTGGTTCTCTCTGGGTACTCCGGCTTCCTCCACCACTAAAACTGGTCGCCATGATATAGCTGAAATATTGTTGAAAGTGGCGTTAAAACACCAAAAATCAAATCAAAATCAAATCGATTGTGACGACATAGGTACAGTGATATAATACAATAGGTAAATAAAGATATCTCAATCACTTGGATAGCTCAGTGATCTGCATGTATGTAATAATCTGATAAGATTTAAACAATGCAATTTATATTTCAATGCTTATTTCTAATCAAATTTCTACATAGGAATGAATGGTAAAAATCTACATGTAGAATGTATTTAATTTGAAAAACATTAAGAATTTTTAACAAAGGTGTTTAGTTTCCTTGTCTCTGGAGCTCATTGACGGCATAACATTGCAAAAGTTGAAAAGGGGCTGTAACTCAGATCGGAATGTTAAAAATCAATGTCAATGAAAAGTAGAATGTAGGGAGGAATGTGATATATAGTGTGGGTAAATTCTGGCAAGTGTTGTAAAAAGAGTTCTGAATAAAAAAAAAATCATATTTGCAATTGATATTCAAAATAAATTAGACATGTAATACAAAATGAGAAACTTTAAAACTTAATTCGAGTACCAAATACTTTACTGATTGTTCAGAATAATTTTTCAAATAATATTTCTTTATCCAGGAAGTACATTATTGGGTGAAACTGTCAAACAAACTTTTTTTTTCAGATTGCTTGTTTTATTGGTGATCTCTGTAACAGTATTTCTAGCTGCCTACTTTATACAAAAGAGTTTAGCAACAGTTGTTATCAGTGCTCTGATGGGATACTTTCTCAGCCTTGACCTTGGGTCAGCAGCCAATCATATATATCGCTTCTTAGTGTTCAGAAACAAAGTGTCGTCTGGAAGTAGTTTAATGGATGTCACAAGTCAGACTTCTAAACTTGGATATTTTTGGAGGTTTGGATTTGTACAGTGTGTGTACCATTTAGTTATGATGGTCGTAGTAGGGGTTATATCAGCATTATTAAATGCAAATACTGGAACATCGGGAACCATCGGTTCTGACGTTTGGAAAATAATCGGGTATCTTATTATAGGATTTTGTGTAGCGGAGAAAATTTTCAGAGATTTACAAAATGTTTACTTATTTTTTGGATTGTGGAGAAATTTTCCATGTATATATCCTATGACAAGAATAAGGTCCTACACAAGAAGAAGAAGTAGATTGAGGATAGTAGGAGTAATAAGAAGAATCATTGTAGATTGGGGTAAGACCACATTTTATTTTTACACAACTATTTAAAATTTTTAATCGTTGATTGGTTTTTGCAAGAATGGATATCTGATAGCAATATCGGATCGAATATAAAATAAACATTATAGAACACCCAAGGGGCAATCAAAATTGGACAATCCAGAGAAACTGGCAAAACAGCTCTTGCTTCACTAACCTCTCTTTAGCAACAACTTTCCTCTGATACTTAGTTGGAAAATTTTTACCAACTGACCATTTTGATAAAGGAATACATACTACAGTTGGGTAAAATGTTTGTTATATAATTAGTGAATACCGAATTTAGCAGGTAAAAATTTCTATCTCAAGGACAGTAATTCAACATGGACTTGCAAATTAAGTTATGAATATGCAATTTTAAGCTGAATTTTAAGCAATAAATTCAAATATTTTTTCTCTAGAAATGTATATTCCACGAAATTCTTGATTCCAATATATATTAAATCCCATGCCTACATTTGTATTGTATCAGATTATGATGCTAATTGATCTGGTTCCATTTCATCAATGAAGACAGCAGGTCTATTTGACTTACAGTTTTCCTGTTTTCACAATTGACAGATGCGATCAAGTTTGTACAATCTTATCTACATGTACATTTATCTAATGTGTATATAGAAAGCTGGTACAATGAGTTTATACAATACATGTATAAATAGCTTATAGTTTATATTATTAATGTACATACATGTAAATGTACGTTTATTACAGTGGCTCCATTTCTGATGTTATCTTACTTATCTGTATTAATCACCAGTACTGATCCTGATTCTACATCTCTAACGTCAGGGATGGACACAACCAGAGCAGTATGGTACACATTTGGTACAGTCCGTGCATTTAGATGGGTAAGAATATTGTGTTGTACTGGTACATTTGTATCAAGCTAGGGTAAGAATATAGTGTTGTACTGGTACATTTGTATCAAGCTAGGGTAAGAATATTGTGTTGTACTGGTACATTTGTATCAAGCTAGGGTAAGATTATTGTGTAGTACTGGTACATTTGTATCAAGCTAGGGTAAGAATATTGTGTAGTACTGGTACATTTGTATCAAGCTAGGGTAAGAATATTGTGTAGTACAGGTACATTTGTATCAAGCTAGGGTAAGATTATTGTGTTGTACTGGTACATTTGTATCAAGCTAGGGTAAGAATATTGTGTAGTACTGGTACATTTGTATCAAGCTAGGGTAAGACTATTGTGTTGTACTGGTACATTTGTATCAAGCTAGGGTAAGAATATTGTGTTGTACTGGTACATTTGTATCAAGCTAGGGTAAGAATATTGTGTAGTACTGGTACCAATGGATATATTTAAATTGTCTTGAAGCAACAGAAATGTAGATATCAAATTTAGTGTGACTGTGCATGACACGTTTCTGGAATAACCTTAATCAGGTATGCTCAAATACAGGAATACCCATGGATCTGTAGTTGTAGCTAGTTACTCAATTAGACTTTGAATGATTTATCAATTATCAGCTATATTGTGTTACCATGACAACAAATCTTGAGCAATTATATTTTCTGACTTTAATAATAATCATTATCATCATTGAGTGAGATAGTTATTGGTTTTTTTAACACAGAGTGAGTTGAGTTAGAGAACTATTGTTGCTTAATACCAAGTGAGATATTGTTGTTTAACGTTTAGTACCATAAGTTGAATGAGCAAATTATCAGCTATATCATAGCAAGAACAAGATACAGTACAGTCAGAGACATAGGGTGATAAATCACTATGATCACTCCTCTTAGTCATACTCATATATTTTTTGCTCTGTTTCATCTATTTACTTACTTTCTTGTGCATTTTGGGTGATAGCAAGTAACACTCTAAATACAAAAGAAATTTTGAAGATATATTAAACAGAATAAAAGATATATTAAACAGAATAAAAGATATACCAGTATCACTAGGATGAGTGATACGTCTATCGCAGTGATTTATCACGGTATATCTTTGACTGTACTGTACTTCATGATGAAACTTTGTAAATTGTACTAGACTAACAAACTGAGATGATTTTTTAAGTGTTAGCTCACTGAAACAATATTCTGCAGGTAGACATGTCGCTCTACTCTGACACATTATATCCTGACTCTGAACCAATCAGTTTTTGTTCTTGAATCCTCAATGTTGTACATGTATACTTAGTGGAGGAGCAGCAAATACAAATTTGTTAGTCTTTGTTTGACACGACTGGGAATTTAACACACAATCATCTGTAGATGAGGTACAGTGATCATTTTAACCATTACACCACCTAGGCAGTGTAACATTCGTCAGTCATGTTGAATAACACACTTCTAACACTTGTCTAATAAAGCTTGGATCTATTAAAAAAGGGAATTATTTGAGAAAAAAAATAACCCTTGGACTTACAGAAAGGAAAAAGCTCATATTTTCATCAATTTTTTTTCTTGTACTACTACAATGTATTATATCTGAATGATTTCACTGATAACATTTAGAATAATATATGTGCATAATTTTCTCACTTAGTGTATGTACATAATTATCTTACAGATTTGGCAGGGAACAGTCAGCAGCCTTCTGGAACTTTCTGTTGTTCATATTATACAACTTACCATTCCAAACAACTCTACTGTGGTGTTATATGGAGTGCCAATCCTGTCACTTCTCATTGGTCTTTCAAGGGACCGTTTGTTTCAATTTCTTTACAAGTTGTATTTTGTCTTTACGCTTCTCGTCACGTCAATATCAGATAAGAAACAGAGAAGGAAGTCAACAATACCAATTGTACTTGTATCAATCATATTCTTCCCCGTTGTCATGGGAATAATCGGCATGGCAACTTTGATTTCTGCACCACTGTTGTCATTATTTACCTTGCCATTATTCTTCATTGGATTTCCACGTCCTAACAAATTTTGGCCTGAAGCAGTAGGAGCATCAGCTAACAGTAATCCAGACACCATGTTTTACATGCAAGTTGCTCCAAAATTATCGCAAACTCTAAGGGCAGCATTTGCAGATGGCAGTCTGGGTAAGTGAAGAATTATCGGAAGTCATAACGGTAATATTGATATCATATTAAATTTTCAAAGATTATTATCTATAGAGAAAAATTAATAGATTGTATCAAAAATTTGAGAAATTAAAAGGGATCAATTCTTTAGGGTTAGGGTTATGGTGTTTAATGCCACTATTGACAATATTTCAGTTATGTCGTGGCAGTCAGTTTTATTTGTGGAGGAAACCGGAGAAAACCACCGACCTGTTGCAAGTCACTGACAAACTTTATCACAAAGTTGTATCGAGTACACCTCACCTGAGTGGGATTTGAACTCACGTTATTGATGATAGATACTGATTGCATAGGTAGTTATTTAGTTGAGTCATGAGTTACTGATGATGGTCACAAAGGCGTTAACTTGTACCAGCAACTCATTCTTTTACCTTTGAAATGGAGATTCTTCAAAATTTCTGAATTTGCATGTTTACATTTTTGTAATAATCACCATATGTACATGTAGATTTCATATTGTTATGGCAGTTTGATTGTTCTGAATACTAGTATGCATGTAATATTTGCAGCCGGGCGTTAAGTATCCAACTATCAATGGAAGTTTGATCGGAGTATTTTAGAAGGAGTTAGTGCCCTTTTTGACATAGAATATGCAATCAAACAGCCGGTTTGACTGTACTAATAAGAAAAATTGAGTCGTTTATGAATCGAGGAATGCAACGAATCAGAGTGAAGTAGATTTAATAAAACATATATTTTATGGTATACTTTATGGTCATTTATATAATTACAGGTGAACCTGTACCTGGAAACCATTATCTTGTGAGGTTTCAAGATAGGCTAGTATGGATTATGGTTCTTGAACGAGGATATGGATTCTGTTCATTGAGTATAAAAGGCTTGGAATTACAGGAAACATCATGTCATACAGCTGAAGCTGCTAGAATTGACGAAATATTTGAAACAGCGTTTGAGAAAGAGGATGCATCTTGTCTTGGCTATGTCAACGAGTTTCCGTTGCATACTCTTACACCAATGGATTCGGCTAATGTTGAAGCTTATTCTGATGCCAGGAATGTGCTGACGGGAATTATTGACTACCCAGCCAATTATGACGTAGTTATGAATGGTTTTATTAAAGCATTGGTATGGGTCTTGTTACGTCATGTAAATCAGATTAAATTGAAAGATGGGAAGAAGAAAAGTGATGAAAGTTTGGCCGTCACTGTTCAAAAAACAACAAAGAAGGAAAAAGTTGAGATGAAAGAATTCAAAATGGAATCGAACAATAACGTCTCGAACGGTATGGACGGAAACTTAAGACATCCTAATAATATCACTAATGGTGGGAATATGAAGAAGGGAAACTTTCCGTCAGTTCAGAAAACAACTGTAGAGGTGATTGTAGATAGAGATAATAGAACGTCTGTCCGTCCACCAACGTCACGATCTGTAAAGAGAAAAGCGTCATGGTCTTCTTTGAATAGTTTTACTGATAGTATATTTTCTGAAGATGGATTATTTAGTGATGTGAAACCACATAAGAAAGAAACAAGAAAACCGAATGTACCAGTAGCTAATAATAAACCAGTGAAATCTAATAATAAATTTGATGACGACATCGATGTCCTTGATGACATGTTAGATGACCTTGACTTTGGATTGCCAGCAATGGATATTAACCAACGATCAAAAGTACAACCTATAAATAGTACATCGACAGGTCCATTAAAAAAGAACACATTTTCTAATGGAAATACTATTTATAAGCCTGTCACCAACTTAGCAGGCTCACCAGACTTCAAATGTCCACATTCCGCTCAAATCAGTTTGCCACAACGATGGCGTGAACTTCCTCTGGACTATTCTCAGTTGTCTCGGTTCCTGAACAAATTTCCACGTGACTGGTACAAACATGTATTGAGTACATTAGACTGGTCTAACACTGGTTTGTCTAAGCAACAAGTAATAGGGGAGGTATCTGGTGATGAAACTCTCTTGAACTGTTACTCACAGCTTATCATGGCTTGTTATTCTATATTTGAATCCATGGGTACGTACTTTAGTTCCTTGACACATTATTTGGTTAATATATAGAGATTATCACATGGCCTTTTTCATATCAGATCCCTTATGAGCTCTAGGTCCTGATATATTATCAACCAGAGAACCTGTATCAGTGCCAAGGGTTGAGGAGGGATCTGATATTAAAAAGGCCATGTTTATGATCATGTAATTGATCTTTTTATCATATACTTGGTACAGGAAAATATTTCTGGAAATTGACGAATTACGATGTGATACCTACATGTATTACGGAAAGTCCGGGAAAGTTAGAATATCAAAATAATTCTCCATACCTGTTAACATCTGGGAACTGCTAGGAGTGGGGGAGATCTCCCCCTACCAACTCTTTTAAGGAGGAGATTTTGCACGTCTACTTTAAACGCACAAAATTGTACCTTGTAGTTGAATGATCTTAAAGCAATGATGTAAAATGGTATATAAAGACACATTCATTGTATACAAATTTATTGTTGACCCTTCTATTAATAGTTTGACAGTCTAATTACATGAACTTATGTTACTCTGGTATGTTAGAACAGCTTTCGTTGCTACTCTCAGAACACTGTCACTTGGATTGAATTCAAAGCAAGCTTTGTCTTCGTTTTGTTTTGCACATATTAAAAAGTAAATAGTGTCATTGTTCAGATCAGGTCACTTGGTCATCAACTGATTTTGTTGGCATAAACTGGTTCAATTGGGGGTTTTGTTAGTAGCAGTGACCACGGCAGATCTCAAGAACTACTGGACAGAATTTCATGAAACTTGGTGGAGTTATAGATATATGTTTCTAGTTGGTCCTAAAGTTTTCAGCTTTGTGGTAAAGGGGGTCAAANCATAAACTGGTTCAATTGGGGGTTTTGTTAGTAGCAGTGACTGCTTTCTTGTGTAAACTGGTCTCTGAGTGTCTCTTAATATCATACAGTCCCCCTGAAGCAACACTGAAGTTGGAACTACACAGAGTGCAAAACGCCAAATCATTTCCCAACGAACTTGACTGTAACCTGTGGTGTGATTTTTTTCACTCGTCATTGAATTTACAATTGTATTCCTTTTTCTTTGATGTCGAAGAAGGGGTACTAGGTCCGGAATTCCACTTTCTCTTTTTTGATTGAGACATCGTTATAAAATGCCAGAAACAAATCTTATTTAAAGCTAAATCTTAATAGTACTCACTGAGAATCAAATGTACATTTCTAATTGGTGTTGTTATCCGTTCGATTACGTAAACAACAATCAGTTTCGTATTCCTGAATGAAAAGTCTAGAGAAACTCGATAAAAATTTATACGAAAAATCTCGACGATTGACGGAAATAGCCGATCGATTGTAAACAAATATGGCGACTAAAGAAAGTAAACATTTTTTTTTGTTGGGGGAGATTGTGCGGGAGGAAAAGGTGCGTGCAGGAGACCCAGTCCATGCGGGAGATAAGGCTCTTACGCAGGAGACTCCCGTGCAAAGGGGGAGGGTTAACAGGTATGAATTCTCTTAAAGATTTATTATGTTTTGAACAGTTTTCCCTTCATAGAAGGGGGGCATATTGTTTTACCCAGAATTCTTCTTCTGCTTCCATTTCTTCTAAACAGTGTTTGTCTGTCCAGAGCATAACTTTTTTGTCCTATGTCCCAGTGCTAGAACACTATCTTGCAAGTAAAACTGAACTGAGTTGGCGATTTTAATTTACCCTGATCATCTATTAATTTTGCTGATACGGAACAAACATAAGAAATGCATTATTTAAGAATTTAATTCAACTATTTATAGCTTTATCGGCATGTAAAGCCTTGATATAACTGAAATATTGTTGAAAGTGGTATTAAGTAATTTGTCTTTGAAGTAGTGCATTCACTGAATCGATTAACTTTTAAGAGGTCACATGAACAATTTGTGTAAATATGCAATGTATCACATCTGTCAACTGACCTGGTTTTCATATGTGTTAATTAAGTCTCCCAAGCAACGTTGGGAGACTTATTGTTTTTGCTCCGTTTCTTATTACATGTATTATTATAACGTCACCCCGATTGCTGTCGGGTGACATATTGCTATTCTACGTTTCTTTTTCACTATTATTATTATTATTCTTCCACACATTTTTGTCCGTTCTATTTCTCGGAGATACCTTGATCAAACTTTATGAAACCTGGTAGGAATATCATATGCCATGTGAAGTTGTGCCAATAAAGGTTGATTTTTTCAAAATGACTGCCGTTGCCATGGAAACAGCCAAAATGCTAAAAAATTGAAAAACACAAAAATGATCATAGCAGGTTACTCGCCAAACAGAAATTGATGAAACTTGATATGAACAACATCCACATTTAGTGGAACGAGGTAAGCCAAAAAAATCGGAATCAGTTGGACAAACTTTGCCGCAGTTGCCATGGAAACAAAAAAGGGGGGATTTAAAACATTTTTGGATTCCTTTCATCAAACTTCATGAAACTTTGTAGGAATATCCACCGTAGTGTGTGGCAGCTTTTGGGGGGGTTGAAAAAATTCAAAATGGCGGCCGTTGCCATGGTAACCAAGGTGCAAAAAATGTTAAATTCACTCCAAACTTCACAAATTTTTGCAGTAATGTTTCTTGTCACATCCACATCTAGTGGAACGAGATAAGCCAAAAAAATCGGAATCGGTAGGACAAACTTTGCCGCAGTTGTCATGGAAACAAAAAAGGAGGGATTTAAAAAAATTTGGATTCCTTTCATCAAACTTCATGAAACTTTGTAGGAATATCCACCGTAGTGTGTGGCAGCTTTTGTGGGTTGAAAAAATTCAAAATGGCGGCCATTGCCATGGTAACCAAGGTGCAAAACCAAGGTACCAAAATAATGGGGTGGGGTGACGTCCGCCATTGCTTTGCAATGGCAACTCTAGTTATTATTATTATTCTCCTCCTTTCTTTCCGTGGCACATGAACTTGTCCACGGCAGATCTCAAGAACTACTGGACAGAATTTCATGAAACTTGGTGGAGTTATAGATATATGTTTCTAGTTGGTCCTAAAGTTTTCAGCTTTGTGGTAAAGGGGGTCAAAGTCTTATTTTGAGGGGTTCAAAAAGGGTGGGGGTTACTATATATAGAATCCTATGGGAATGTTGAAATTTCATACATTAATGTTGATAACTTCTAAATGAATAACGATAGAGACATAAAATTTGACCTAGTGATAGGTCACCATTAGAGGAGCAATTCTGCATTTCAAAAATGTTCAAAATGGCTGCCAAAACATGACATAAAAAATTGGCGGTCAAAATTCAACATTGTCAGATATCGTCAAAATTTGATATGTGGGTAGATAATAATGTCCCGAATTGATTCCTGACATTGAAAAATTTCTACCGGTCGCCATTTTCAAAATGGCCACCACAATACCGCAAAAATTCAATATTGTCCGATACATGTATCATCAAAATTTGATATGTGAGTAGTTAATGATGTTCCGAATTGATTCCCGACATTGAAAAATTTCTACCGGTCACCATTTTCAAAATGGCTGCCACAATACCGCACAAATTCAACATTGTCCGATTTCAACGACATTTCATAAATGTAGGTAGATTATGATGTCCCGAATTGATTCCTGACATCAAAAAATGTCTACCGGTCGCCATTTTCAAAATGGCTGCCACAATACTGCAAAAATTCAACATTGTCCGATATCATCAAGATTTGATATGTGGGTAGATAATGATGTCCCGAATTGGTTCCCGACATTGAAACATTTCTACTGGTCGCCATCTTCAAAATGGTCACATTCAACATTGTGCGATTTCAACGACATTTCATATGTAGGTAGATTATGATGTCCCGAATTGATTCCTGACATCGACAAATTTCTACCTGTCTCCATTTTCAAAATGGCCACCACATTTCAAATGTAGATTTTGATTTATTTAGGACATTTTGTCTGCTGTTGGTCTACAGGTAATTAGAAAACACATGATTTGGTTTGGGAGACTTCACTTCATAATCGTTAGATTATAATCATATCTTGTTATTTTTTAGGGAATGTCAAAAGTGCTAGTCAGTTGTACAAGTTTTATATTGGAGATTTACCATGGAATGCTATGTTAGATTGGCTATCAGAAGACAAACAATTATATAACCTAGTCCTTAGATCATACAGGTATGTGTATATTATAAAGCTTAATTGTAACTCGTGTAAATCATGTCAGTGAAATCTTTTGTATTGCTTGTAAGAGTGAGTGTGTAAGTGATGGGTTTTTAATGTCAAATGAGTAATTTTTCAGGATATCGTTGTGAGAACAAGTTATGGGTATATTGGATAAGATGATGATGATGATGTTTGCTATATACTAGACCAACATGCTTAGTTTCCTTTTTTATACGGTTAATGATTTATGTATGTACATAGGAAGTCAAATCTCAGAGGAGTTCTTGTAAGTACTGATGACAGTGCCCAAGGTTCAACTCTCAAGAACTGCCAAGTTAGGTCGCTGGATCTAACAACTCATACAAGCCTATCACCAATATGGCTTGGGTTCGCGCCTGGCTTTGTAAATTACAAAAAAGGGTGCACTCGACTCGCAACTGCAAGTGATAAAGTTTACCAGTTGCTTGCCATGGTCGGTGGTTCTCTCCGGGTACTCTGGCTTCCTCCACCACTAAAACTGGTCGCCATGATATAGCTGAAATATTATTGAAAGTGGCATTAAACACCAAAAATCAAATCAAAAATCAACCAAGTGGGTTCACAGGTAATGGATAGGGGATTGTCATATAATAGTGCAGAAAGCCTGACAGTGGACCATAGTACCTATCACCACTAAATAGATTATTTAAACTGATTTGCTGTATCCCTTAGGGTCTAGGTATAATATTACAGGCACAAAAACAAATGATACCAATTGTTTACAATATCCAGTCTGTACAGATTTTTTTTTCATTTTTATATGTATATATATAAGACTCAGATCGATGTCAGACATCTGTACGTCAGATTTATGTTCTTTTTTCACATTTTTAAATCGACATTCAATATTCAAATCTATGTCCTTTTTCAAATTCTCAAATCAGCTTCCAATTCTCAAATCTATGACCATTTCTCACTTCCTCAAATTGACATCCAATGACATCATTGACGTATGCCCTATCCCTAACCCTAAACAATAAATCGTTCACAGATCTGAGAATACCCTTAAATCGGACCATGATTTGAGATCAATAACGTCAGTAGATGCCGATTTGATGAGTGGACGCCGATTTGAATCTAGACCCTGATCTGAGTCTTATCATATATATTACTGTTGGAGATCCAGTTATCAAGAGTGGAGGATTAGGATCCCATTAACCGGTTCAACCCTGCCACATTTTTGTGACTGTCCCAAGCCAGGACCTGGCTTTCCAATGTCATATGTCATGGTTTTATTTTGTGTTCAATAAGTTAAGGTGAGAGGTATTTGTTCATTTTGTTGATATTGGTGGAATTGTTGATCATTCCTTTCATGTAAATATTTTTGTTTGCCAGCATGAATGTGATAATTATTCTCGCATAATATTATGATGAAATATTTGATAATATTGCTTCAAAATATTTTGAAATGTCGAAGGTTATGAAGGTTTAAATTTATAATCAAAAGTGTGAAATAGCATATGATTTTTATATCACTTTCATTATGGATGTGGTTAAACAGCTGCCATGTCCAGTATAATAAAGCATCTGCCTCTTGTTCTTCTGTGCCGACAGAAAATAAAAGATGGCTGCCTCCTCAGCACTTTGTTGTGTCGCCTTCATTACGCAGAGGCCACATATAGGGATCACTATCCGTCGTCTTGCGTCGTCGTCTTCGTCACAAAATAATTTCTGTCACATTTTTCTCAGGAACCACACGGGCCAACTTCTTGATATTTGGCACAGAGCATCAGTATGGAGAACTGTATCATGTAAGACAGTTTCGAATCTGCCGCATGTCCACTTCCTGTCTGACGGAACTTAGAATATTTTTGATATCGAAAATAAGTTATCAGGCGACACATGTCTTCCCTGGAAGACTTACCACTAAGTTTAACATAGGAGCCTATTTTTCTCAGATCCAACTAACTCACTTGAATCCAAATTGTACACATATGATATTGGATGGTCCCTCATAAAGTTGTTTTTGTATAGATTAGATAAGCAAGGTGGCCACAACAACAGGACAAAGATTAACATTGGACACATATGTGAAAAATGTTTTAAAAATTTATGTCTGCAGAGTGAGTGATTGTTGTTTAATTCCAACTCAGCAATTTTTTAACTACATTTATATCATGACGAGAACAAGTTAATTTTCAATGAAATGATGATGAGGTCCACTTTGTACTAGACCAACAGGCTTAGCTGGATTTTTATAGTGCTAGCTCACTGAAACGACAGTCTGCGGTTAGAAATCTCGCCCCACTCAGACACATTATTCTGATTCCGAGTCAACCAGTCTTTGCTCTTTCTCCTTAATGCTGTGTACTTAGCGGAGAAGCAACAAATACCAATTTTGTAGTGGTTGGTTTGACTCGATCGGGGCTCGAATCCACGATCTACCACACTCGAGATGAGCAACAAGCTAATCATTACACCACCGATGTGGTTTTTATGTCTGTAAGACAAATATATCGTCTGATTTCAGTCATTTTCATTAATTATATCTCTCTTCTGTTTATGATTACAGTATTTTAAGTTTCATCCATTTTACTTTTAATAGTCAGATAATTTCAAAGCGTTATTATGTAACTTAAGTTTTTGACATAGAAGGGGCCAAAAAGGGTGGAATTTGACATTGAAGGGACCAAAAAGGATGGAATTTGACATTGAAGGGACCAAAAAGGATGGAATTTGTCATTGAAGGGACCAAAAAGGGTGGAATTTGACATTGAAGGGACCAAAAAGGGTGGAATTTGACATTGAAGGGAGGAATTTGACATTGAAGGGACCAAAAAGGGTGGAATTTGACATTGAAGGGACCAAAAAGGGTGGAATTTGAATTTATCATTTTTCATCCAATTTTATTGGGTTTTTTGTTTGTTTGCAAAATTTTCACCTTTATTGGTTATTGATTGGCCATAAAAATTATTTTTTTTTTATTATCAAAAGGGACTCATATTTGGATGTTGTATAGAAATATTGTTTTTGATCCCATTTTGAAGTGTTTATTTTTCTTCTTTGAATTGATTTTTCTATGTGGAGTTTGATTGTTTATGTGATTTTGACAATGTATAGTATCTACTATTTGGGTTAGGTTAAGGGTTATGGTGTTTAATGCTATTTTCAACAATGTTTCAGTTATATCGTGCCCCTCAGTTTTAATTGTGGAGGAAACCAGAATACCCGGAGAAAACCACCTACGTTTTGGTATATTTTTGTTGACCTAAATATATTAAAAAATCATAAATAAACACTAAATATATTATTTTGAAAATATAAAGTCAACCGTAGGGTTCTTAGATCAAGAGATGTAAATTAAAGAAATAAGCCCATTGCGTACCCTTTATCAATTTGGTATTTACAGTGACTATGAATGTCATACCTATGGTTTGGATTGGTTTTTTTTTTTTTATGGGGTTTAACACCACTTTCAACAATATTTCAGTTATATCGTGGCGGTCAGTTTTATTGATAGAGGAAACCGAAGGACCCGGTGAATACCACTGACCTGTCGCATGTCACTGACAAACTTTATCACATACTGTTGTACTCCTCACCCCAAGTGGGAGTTGAACCCACAACATCAGTGGTGATAGGCACTGATTGCATAGGTAGTTGTAAATCCAACTACCATATGATCACGGCCATGACTGCCCCTCATGCCTATGTAATATCACTATTTTTTATTGATACATGTCATGAGAGTCACTCTCAAAAAGCGTGAAAATGTGTTGTCCCAAGAACCTGGCATGCAGAAATTGTCAAATTGAAAATGTTTTTTGGATTCAATTGATAACTTATACTCTGAAGAATATTTTTAAAACCTTTAAGTGAAGAAAACCTAAACATATTTACAAAATATCTATGTTAATTAATTGGTTCTCTTACAAAATATCTACATTGATTAATTGCTTCTCTTACAAAATATCTACGTTAATTAATTGCTTCTATTTGTTATATTTCAGCTGTCCCTCATTGAAATGTTATTGTTTTATTTGATTTTTTTTTAATACTGCGTGTATTCATAATTCGTTAACAAACATGGCCGCCACAGGCAATTCTTGTTTCTGATTGGTGGATTTCTAAAAATCTTCTCCTCTGAAACCACTTTACCAAATGAACCGAAACTTCGTAGGAAGGATCTATGTAAGGTCCTCTATAAAGATTGCTCATTTCGTCCCGATTCGTTAGCAAACATGGCTGCCACAGGCAATTCTTGTTTCAGATTGGTCGATTTCTAAAAATCTTCTTCCCTGAAACTGCTTAGCCAATTGAACCGAAACTTGGTAGGAAGCATCTATGATCAATGGAAGGTCCTCTATAAAGATTGCTAATTTCATCCCGATCTGTTAACAAACATGGCTGCCATAGGCAATTCTTGTTTCCAGTTGGTTGATTTCTAAAAATCTTCTTTTCTGAAACTGCTAGGCCAAATGAACCGAAACTTGGTGGGAAGCCTATGGAAGGCTTTGTATTAAGTTTCCTCAAAGCAGAATGAAAGGTGAGCAACACAGGCTCAGCCCACTGAGCCTCTAGTTTTGGGTTAAAATCTCATTTTGGCCATTTAGAATACTAAAATGTTCATCTTGATGGGATTGATGGGCCATAAAAATTTAGCTATTTAATTTCAAAATGGTGTCTAAAAGCATCTTATATTCTGAAATTTTGCATATTTAGAAGCGATTGTAGAATTTTTATTGTTCATCCAATTTTTATTTGCTTTTTATACGCCCATCTCGAGACGGGCCGTATTATGTGATTGGGTATGGCGGGCTGGCATCCACTCAGGTTTCCGTGCAATAACTTTAGTTCTGTATATTGGATCTTTACCAAACTTGGCCACATGATTCCCCTGTGGAAGAGGAAGAACCCTATTTATTTTGGAGTCATTAGGTCAAAGGTCAAGGTCACCGTTACTATAAATATAATTTTTGACAACAGGGTCGTTTCCGCACGATAACTTTAGTTCTGTATATTGATCTTAACCAAACTTGACCACATGATTCTCATGTGGATGGGGAAGAGCCCTCTTTATTTTGGGGTCATTAGGTTAAAGGTCAAGGTCACCATTACTATAAATAGAATTTTTGACAACAGGATCGTTTCCGCACGATAACTTTAGTTTTGTATATTAGATCTTTACCAAACTTGACTACATGATTCCCCTGTGGAAGGGGAAGAACCCTATTTATTTTGGGGTCATTAGGTTAAAGGTCAAGGTCACCATTACTATAAATAGAATTTTTGACAGCAGGGTCGTTTCAACATAACTTTAGTTCTGTATATTGGATCTTTAACAAACTTGGCCACATGATTCCCCTGTGGAAGGGGAAGAACCCTATTTATTTTTGGGTCATTAATTCAAATGTCAAGGTCACCATTACTATAAATATAATTATTGACAACAGGATAGTTTTATATAGAAGGGCGTATTTTGTGATGCACACATTTCTTGTTTTTCTTTGAATTGATTTTGTTGAGAGCTTCTGGTTGTATGTCGATGGATTTCCTCTATCTCCTACAGCTTCTGGTTGTATGTCGATGGATTTCCTCTATCTCCTACAGCTTCTGATTGTATGTCGATGGATTTCCTCTATCTCCTACAGCTTCTGATTGTATGTCGATGGATTTCCTCTATCTCCTACAGCTTCTGATTGTATGTCGATGGATTTCCTCTATCTCCTACAGCTTCTGGCATAAGCTCAACAGAAAGTGCCCAAAAAGTATGAAATTCGAAAATTGTGACTTTATTTAAAATTAACTACCGTATGTTTTTTATGGAAGATGGGCCTAAATTCCAAAATTTTGCATATTTGAATCTATATTTGATACAGATTTTTATGAATTTATTTCCACTTTCAGTTAAATTTAATTACAGTAAAACTCCTATATTTGATGCCACTTTTTTCTTTCTGTTAATTGATTGTGACCAGGTCATCAGGTAGTATTTCTTTGGTTTTACTCAATCAGTTATAGTATTTGGGTGAGTTAAGATTGTTGCCCTGCTTGACTTGCTTGTCTCATATCACACTGTGCACGACATAGTCCATTATTTACTGAGAAAATACTGTCAAATACTTTTAATACTTGCAACTCTGATCTACTCCTGTGATGATGCTCATGTTGAATCCTTGTTACTAGTATTTAGTGCAAATGACAACAAATCTCCTGTGGTCATACATGTGTCATGTTCAAGTTGAACATTCTTACTTACAATCATCATACATGTGTTATGCTCAAGTTGAACATTCTCACATAAAAATTGTCATACATGTGTCATGCTCGAGTTGAACAGTCTTACTTAATATCGTCATACATGTGTCATGCTCAAGTTGAACATTCTTACTTAAAATCGTCATACATGCATCATGCTCAAGTTGAACATTCTTACTTAATATCGTCATACATGTGTCATGCTCAAGTTGAACATTCTTACTTAAAATCGTCATACATGCGTCATGCTCAAGTTGAACATTCTTACTTAATATCGTCATACATGTGTCATGCTCGAATTGAACAGTCTTACTTAATATCGTCATACATGTGTCATGCTCGAATTGAACAGTCTTACTTAATATCGTCATACATGTGTCATGCTCAAGTTGAACATTCTTACTTAATATCGTCATACATGCGTCATGCTCAAGTTGAACATTCTTACTTAATATCGTCATACATGTGTCATGCTCAAGTTGAACATTCTTACTTAA
>MJUT01052729.1:1372065-1401566 GCA_002080005.1 Gigantidas platifrons | reverse complement strand
GACTGTTGTTATATCATGTTCTGCAGAAGACAGGCTGTTGTTATATCATGTTCTGCAGAAGACAGACTGATGTTATATCATGTTCTGCAGGAGACAGACTGTTGTAATATCATGTTCTGCAGGAGATTGACCATTGTAATATCATGTTCTGAAGGAGACAGACTGTTGTTATATGATGTTCTGCAGGAGAGAGACTCTGTTGTTATATCATGTTCTGCAGAATACCTATGTTTAAGATAGCAATTTTATTTGGTTATATTCCTGTTAAGATCACCTTATTGAGTATTTTAAATCGATATAGAGCCACCTGCATGTATATATAGGTGTTCTGCTGTAGACAGCTCTGTACAAACAAGTGTGGTTATTTGAAGTTAAAAATAATTGTTAAAACTTCTATACAAGATTTATTTTTTTATAATAAAACCCAGTTTGGCCCCTGAGGCCTTGAAAATGTTTCTTTATAGATCATTTATATGTTGACAATGCTTGTAGGCAGCAAATAACTTTTGTGAATATATGTTTCAAATGGGGATGTAAGGTTACAGATCTGAAAATACCCTCATTGAGCCTCAATTAAAATGTGAAACTTAATTACTTAATCCAAACATCATCTCTATATTATTAATATTCAGGGAGCCGTCGTGATCGTGATCGTACGGTAGTTGGATTTATTACTACCTATGCAATCAGTGCCAATCACCACTAATGTTGTGAGTTTTATCCCATTCATGGTGAGGTGCACTCGATACAACATTATGTGATAAAAAATTTCAGTGACTGGCGGTAGATCGGTAGTTTTCTCCGTGTACTCCGGTTTTCTCCACCAATAAAACTGAATGCCACGATATAGCTGAAATATTGTTGAATGTGGTGGTAAACACCAAAACCCTAACCCAATCAATATTCATATTATTTTACTATAAAATTGATACTTCAGAAAGAATCTATTAAGAGATGGAAAAAAAAACCATTTATTTCGAGAATTGAACAAGAGAATGGTTACAGATTTAGCCTGAAGTTAAAAGAAATATGGTCTGCCGTCATCATGTTTAGGAGTTTTTCATGTTGGCCAGAGGAATTGTAGGTTGATTCTATAGTAGACTATTACTGTTTTAATTGTTTTTTGTTCAATGTAATCAACCTTTGCATTGCAATATTAATTGTGATACATTCATTTTCTTGTGTGTTCTTAAATATTTTGCCCATGTTGAAAAATGTTTTCATTATTTCAATGTACATGTAATACGGCTGATTTTATTATTATTTTTTAAAATTTCCCATGGATTAATGATAAACTTGTGATGCGTCATAGTCTTACAGCCGGGGATCACAATCTGGATTTTAATTGACTTGGTTCAATCGAAATCCCCATTTTAATAATCATAATTCAACCACAATATTGACTTTAATAGTCACAATATAACTAAAATCTTGACTTTTTCATTAGTACTTTTGTTACCAAGGGAGAAAGGTGGGTGGGTAGAGGAGATTTATATAAACCCCCTCTACCTATGGGTGTGGTCAAATCTTTTTATCTCAAACTCTTATACGTTGTTTATTTGAATATCTCATAGTAATTTTTAGTTTAATATATCCTTGATAACTTGAATACATCACTACAAACAGTTAGACCTGTCTAAACCCAACCATGAATAAAACACAATCCTGTACAAATTGAACTTTTAATAAAGTCCTAATGTAGGAAATCTTTGTTAATTTAATCTGTAAAAAGAAAACACCTGTCTATTCCGAACACAAAATGTTCTCCTAAGTTTTGGTTTAGACAGTCTTCACTTCATGTATTTCAGAGAGTAAAACGATTGGTTTCTTCAACTTTGACACAACTAGGTTCCATTGTGATTGTGATTCTGTACATAAAAACTTATTTATTGAATTAATTGTAATTCTGTTTTTTTTTTATGTCCATATCTTGACAGTATATGATTTTTGATCAGGTTTCTTTTAGATGTTACAACATTAATTATTTATATTACAAACAGTAAATTACACTGGTTAGTTAATAGTCACCTTGTAGAATATACATTCAATTTATATTTTACGCTTAAAATTGTTTTTAGCAACATAATAATAATAATAAAAATTGTTAGCAGTTTGACTATAAAGTCATGTTCTGATTGACTTGCCATTGTTTTTTTAAAACTAGTATATATATATATATTTTTTTAAATTAGATAAATTATAACATTGTATCAGTTTTTATCTGCTGGTCTAAGATGGGATGTATTATTGTATACATTCTGTCTGTCTGTTCATCTGTCAACTTGTCCTATGATAAATTAAATTTACATCAACCAAATTTCAAAATATTTTACTCGTTGGAATTGATGAAAGTACTATACCTTTCGATTTTAACAATTTTCGTTTTTAGTGTTGCAGAGTTATGGAACTTGGTTCGTCAAAAAATGCCTATTCTGATAATTCAATAATACAAGTTTGCTTTCACCAAACTTAATAAAAAAAATAATTACAAAACCATAGTAGTGATAAAAAGATGTTCTGTTTATACCCTTCAACCCTTGTGTTAAAGCAGAAAATATAGAAAACGTAGAAATACAAGTCAATTACTGCAATGTGGGAAAATATTTTAAGGCCATTTAGAGATTTTTTTTCTTTTCACAAGCTCTGCTGTTGATTTTAAAAGATCATGTTCTGTTTATGCCCTTCAACCCTTGTGTTAAGGCAGAAAATTTGGAACAAGTCAAACAAACTGCCAGGTTGATAAATATTGAAAGGCCATTTAGAGATTATATTTTTTCGTTTCACAAGCTCTGCTCTTGATTTTAAAAGATAATGTATACTGTTTATGCCGTCCAAAGCTTGTGTGTATATTTTTAAAGCTTTATAATTGTTATAAATGTATTTTTGTTTCTATTTATTGTTATTTTCTATGTGATGGTGATATTGATCTGATTTATAATAAATATTGTTTTGTGAACATGTGACTGGATTCAACTTTAAAGGGCCATCATGGTTTAGCTGCCGAACCGTAGCTCTTATGGTCCTTGGCCAGTTTTCTGATTATTTGCAGCCCACAGAGTAAAATAATCAGAAAACTGGCCAAGGACCATAAGAGCTACGGCTCTGCAGCTAGTCATGATCCTGATTGTATGGTAGTTGGATTTACAACTACCTATGCAATCAGTGCCTATCACCACTAAGTAATGTGTGTGTTTGACATCACTTTCAACGGTATTACAGTTCTACCAGCAATGACTTTCTTGGATGGAAGGTATGACCGGCCTGTATAGCCAAGTTTGGTTAAATTTATCAAGTTATTTCAGAGATTAAAATGCAAGTTAACCAACGATGGATGCCAAGTGACGGGGAAAAAAAGAAACGGACAAAGAAGTCATGTAAATTAAGAGGTATTCCTTCAAAGTACAGTCAAACCTGCCGATGTGGGGGGGGGGAGGACATTTTAGCGGAATTTCTAAAGGTGTGAATGAACATTTTAGCAGGAACTTTAGTGGACATTTTAGCGGAAGAAAAATTGGTTACCTGTAAAAATTCAATGGACATTTTAGCAGAATTTTTTCACAGGTAATTTTAATTCTTTTAAGAGTAAGTACATGTACATATTCATTTGTAATTACAACACTGAACAGTATGGAAGTGGTAGAGGTAGAAACGAATCAAGGGAAAAGGAGTAACATTTGTGACGGGTTTCTGTCCAGAGTTGATGGAATACTAAAATCTGATGTTGTTTCTTGGAGATGCTCAAAATCCTACTTCCACCTCTCCGTTTGTGAGCAGGGAACAACAGACTTAGTCTGGCTAACGGAAGAGATATATGTATATTTGACTTAACTCTCCCGCTAAAATGTCCACATCCTATTTTAAATTCCGCTAAAATGTCCTATAAATCTTCCACTAAAATGTCCACAAATATCCTGCTAAAACGTCCTGTCAATCCGCTAAAATGTCCAGCACCGCGATATGGTCACCTCTATTAAGCAGTCACCTGTATTTAAGGGTCACCTTTTTAGCTCACCTGACCCAAAGGGTCATGTAAGCTATTGCCATCACTTGGCATCCGTCCGTCCGTTAACTTTTTCATATTTTAATCTACTCCTCTGGAACAACTGGGCCAAATGGAACCAAATTGGTCCTCTATAAATTTTCTTCATTTCGTCCCATTCCGCCAACAAATATGGCCACCAAGGGTAATTCTTGTTTCTGATTGGCTAATGTTAAAAAAATCTTCTCCTCTGAAACTGCTTGGCCAAATGGAGCCAAACTTGGCAGGAAGCATCTATGTAAGATCCTCTATAAAAGTTCTTCATTTGGTTCCATTGGGCCAACAAACATGGCCACTGTTACTACAAATAGAACATATGGTAAAATTGAAGGTTTTTGGGTAATAACTCAAAAACTGTTAATAATATCAAAAATCTGACATGGGATAAAAATGATCAGCACAGCAAGATCTACCTACCCTGCAATTTTGAAGTAAATCTGATTACCCATCTTGGAGTTATTGCCCTTTTTTCCATCAAATTTTTTAAATTTTAATAGTTTTGTTCTTTATTTCAAAAACTATGAGAGATAGATGTTAAGTTTAAATTGCAAAAATGTGCAGCATGTCAAGATCTACCTACACTGCAATTTTAAAGTAAATACCATTACCCATTTTGGAGTTATTGCCCTTTTTTCATCAAATTTTTTAAAAGTTTAATCATTTCCGTCTTATATTTCAAAAACTATAAGAGATAGATATTAAGTTTAAATTGCAAAAAATGTGCAGCATGTCAAGATCTACCTACACTGCAATTGTTAAGTAAATGCCATTACCCATTTTGGAGTTATCGCTCTTTTTTCATCAAATTTTCAAAATTTTAATACTTTTCGTCTAATATTTCAAAAACTACAAGAGATAGATATTAAGTTTAAATTGCAAAAATGTGCAGCATGTCAAGATCTACCTACACTGCAATTTTGAAGTAAATCCCATTACCCATTTTGGAGTTATTGCCCTTTTTTCATCAAATTTTTAAAATTTTAATACTGTTCGTCTTATATTTCAAAAACGATAAGAGATAGATATTAAGTTTAAAATGCAAAAATGTGCAGCATGTCAAGATCTACTTACACTGTAATTTTTAAGTAAATGCCATTACCCATTTTGGAGTTATCGCCCTTTTTTCATCAAATTCAAAAACTATAAGAGATAGATGTTAAGTCTAAATTGAAAACATGTTCAGCTTGTGAAGATCTACATGCCCTGCAATTTTGAAGTAAATCTTATTACCCGTCTAGGAGTTATTGCCCTTTTTTCATAATTTTTTAGCTCACCTGGCCCAAAGACATTATCTTTTATTCATAAATATAGAAAACAGTTAAGGTAATGATTATCTCCCTTTGAAATTTGCTTCAGTATCATTCTATTGTCAGGTGAGCGATACAGGCTCAGTGGGCTGAGCCTCTAGTTCTTGTCCTGTCATAGAAAATTTCATATGAATTGAACCTCTTTTAAAAGGTCACCTGTCTTATAATGCCACTTTCTCCTTGTTCCAAAGGTGACCTCTTAATACAGGTTTGTCTGTAAATTCTGGTAAGATGCATAAAAACTATAATTGTAAATAAAATAATTTTATTTCATAAACAATAATAAATGAACAATATTAAAATTTTGAATGATAAAAACAATTTGATATACAATGAATAAATCCCTCAACCTTAATAAATATTTCTTATTTCACATTAAGAAATAGTTCAGAAACTATTCAACTACTTTATTCTCGTCTGAAAAAAAAAATCCCTAAACTATTTACTGTACCCTGTATCTAACTGCTGAAAACCATTAAAATTACATAAATTGAAGGGAAAAAAATAGAGGAAGATGTGCCCTATCTTTTAAAAACTGGAATAAATATATGTTTACACCATGGAAGGTATTACAGATGGAGCAAGGACGAACAGTATGAAACGCTGTTGTTGACCTGTTTGACGTCAAATTTGATAAGATGCTGATCACACAATGTGTGTTTCATAACACGATCAGTGGATGGCATGATCGGTAATAAACGGAAATTAACGAGACACTGCAAAGTGTCACGTTATTGTACCAGATATGTACATAATTACTACGGATATGCACATGCAAAACCAACAATTCGAGATAAATTAGCATTTCCTATGGATTGGGAAGATGAAGGCATATATTTTCCTCCTTTTCAAGCTGTGTTTTTACAGAAACTTGGTTTTTAACAGTTTATATATCCCTAATACAAGTAGTTCTATATTACATGTAGTTTTTGTGGTCTTGATTTTTATCATTGTAGATTTCCAGAAAGGTGTGAAAATAACATGTACAATATTGAAAAAATATTTTCATAATTACGTTGCTAAAATCAGTCATCACTACTTTACTGTTTCTGGTCTGATTTTCAAATAATTTACAGTTGCCTATTTAAAATGAACCCTTATTTACTTAACTAAAATGCACACCTGTATCTTTATTTATAAACAATTTACACCTGTAAGGTACATGAAATACCCACGGAAAAAAAACATGTAGCCTTGTACAATAAAGAATCATGTCAAGTGCTGTACATGTGAAACATGTAAAGCTGTGGCTTTATCGAGCATAAAACACCAGCGTTAAATAATTGCATTAATTTTTTGGTAAGCTGTTCGTCCTCGCTCCATCCATGTTCACATGTTTCAATTAACTGTGTACATTGCTGTTTCATTTCATTTAACTCCCTGTCAATCAAATATTACAGTCCTCACAATGAGCACTGGTCATCTGGCCCAAGACCAGTAAAACTTTGTTTGGACCAGTACATTTTTCAATTTTTTTTTAAGAACTATATAAAAATGAATTCAAGAATTTGATTAGGACCAGTAAATTCAAATTTTCATTTCGAGGGAAAAGCAGGTACAATTTATTATCAATTTTATTCAGGACACATTGACTACAAATCAGGCCATTATTTGTGCTACCTTTCATTTACACTTCCTGACTAAAATTCATATCAAGGAAGGGCTTGTACTCACTGGTGTAAATTACACACTCCTTTAAGTGTTCATTTTGTTAATATAAAACAAGCTTACATGTACAAATTTTACAGAAAAGTACATAAAAGGGTTAAAAATAAAAGTTTGTCTGCAAAATTTGCTAAGGATGCAATTTATATTTTCAGCAATTCTACCTACATTTACAAATTACAAATTATTCAAACACACTTTGGACAAATTAAATTTTCACCTTAAATTGACCCAATTTCAACGCATTTAAAAAAATAAAAAATAGCATCTTATTCATTTTAATTTTTATGGAGTGCTCGGTAGACTAAACCTTTATTGTGAATATCTTCTAATTACTACATTCCTCACCCTCTTATAAGGAGAGAGTTATGGTGTTTAATGCCACTTTCAACAATATTTCAGTTATTTCGTGACCGTCAGTTTTATTGCTGGAGGAAACCTGAGTGCCCAGAGAAAACCACCAACCTATCGCAAGTCACGGACAAACTGTATCATATAATGTTGTATCAAGTACACCTCATCTGAGTGGAATTCAAACTCACAAAGTTAGTGGTGATAGGCACTGATTGCACAGTTAGTTGTTAATTCAACTACCATACGATCGTGACCATGACGCCCCCTCCTTCCTCTTATGACATCCCTTCTGCAATCAAAATGTGGCCTTACAAGAGAGGATGTTGAGGAAGACAATTTAGTAACACATGACCATGTAGGTGGGAAGGGTCTTATAATAGCAGAATTACTATATTTTAAATAAATTATATTCAATATATACGATATATTTTTTATATTACTTAGAAATTGCAAAATTAACTTTGGATTTCAAATCATCTGAGTTTTAGGCAAAACTCATTTAGTTACAAAGATGTATTCATCTGAACAAGTACATTTATTACATCTGTGAAATTAACACTTTAACCAAATTGATTGACAGGTAATCTTAAAGGAAATGTACCAACAAAATGAACAATCAATGTTGAAAGGCAAGGCAATGTACTTCCTACAGCAATATTTTGGCTATATTGTTGCAACTGGTTTTGATGATGGCAGGCATTGTATGTCAAGGGAAAATCACAGATTCTTAGTTAGAACTTGGTAAATTTTAAATTTGCTAAAATAAAGTATTACCTGTCACAAACCAGGAGAACTTGCAACTCATTATTGATACTCTGCAACCACCCCCCCTTTAACTGAATTATTGATTTACAACAAATATAGATATACTAGCTTGCTTTTATCTATTATGTCAGTCAAAAGCTCACTAGCTTGCATTGTATTGCTTATCTTATCTATTGATGTATCACTGTCTTAATAAGTCGGGTAATAATTCAAAGATTATGTCACTAATGTACCATAACATAGCACTGAACTATGCATTTACTTCAAGAGCTCAAAGCCAATCAGAATACTGTATCTTTGATATTGAGTTAAATTTGAAAATGTCTACATAATAGTTCAATGGATGCAAATTTTTAAACTAATCCACCAATGGGAAATTGGTATCTTACATATGTATTAACACTTTTGGGTTGGTGGGAATTTTTTTTTTTACCAGTTCAATTAAATTTACACACATCAAACAAAAAAATCTTTCACATTCTTGTTTTCAGGGATGATCCCGGTTAGAAAATAAAATAACTGAAATCAATGAAAAATAGCTGAAACAATCTACACCCTCTTTCAAACTGGTCATTTTTTAACCTGTAGTCACCGTGTCCAGCTCTTTTCGGATTGATTGATTTTTTGTGTTTTAATTCCACTTTGAGCAATATTTCAGCTATATCATGGCGACCAGATTAGTGGTGGAAGAAGCTGGAGTACCCAGAGAGAACAATCGACCATGGGCAAGCCACTGGTAAACTTTATCATTTGTGGCTGCAAGAAGAATGCACCCTTTTTAGTCATTTACAAAGCCGTATTGGTGATAGGCTTGTGTGAGTTGTTAGGTAATCCAACTACCCAACTCATTGAGCCACCTGGGCTCTTTCCGGAAAACAATTTTCAGAGGAAAATACTGGTAGCTGAAATCAGTTAAAATAACTGAAAAAAAAATCATCCCTGCATTTTGTACAATTACAAAATGTAATTCAAATTCATAGCTATTTTTTTTGCATAAAAAAATTCCCATCCCTACAAACTCTACCGGTATGGTATATCCATGGAAACCTGCTACTTAAAAAAAAAAACAATGCATTATTAGTCCATGTTTCATGGATTATCTCATGGAAATCAAGACTTGCTCCCATACTAAACCTCAGAATATACAGTCAAACCTTCCATGCGGTCACCTTTATTAAACAGTCATTTGTATTTAAAGGACACAATTTTCATGTGCAGTCATAGAAAATTTCATATGAATTGAACCTCTTTTAAGAGGTCACCTGTCTTAAAAGAACACATTTTCTTTGTTCCAAAGGTGACCCCTTAAAACAGGTTTGACTGTAATTTAAAAACTACTGATAAAAAAAAAAGATCAAGAAAAGATCAATAAAAAGAAACAATATACTAACTTTTAAGGGGGAAAAATACTGTTACTCAAACTTCATGGAAATGTACACAAGCTATTAAAACATTTAAAACTTGTTTTTGTTATATTTTGAAAGATTGTCAAATATTTAATGGACATGCTTAAAAAAAACATGCTGGAGTAACAATGAATAAACTGGTTTGGTAAACTGATCAGTTAATATGAATTCATTAAAGTATAAGGTTCTAGTTGTGGCACAGTAATTTAGAAATACATAAAGTGTACATTTATTAAGTGGATATAAATCCCTTGCCAACCATCAAAAATCTTTGCCAGCCAATGGTTATGATCAACCTCCCTTCCTGTTCACCCTTGGCCACAAAAGCCGGATTTTTGTGGTTACATGGTTAGAGTTTTAACTGTATGCATTCATCGATAGCTGCAACCAATCAGAATGTGTGCTACAAAAACATGTGCTTAGTAATAAAAATGCAAATATAAAATGGACATGTTTAGGAATTGCCATGAGTGACTGCAAAAAAAAGTGCAAAATAATTTTTAGAGACACATCTAGTGTTTTCAGTACCTGTGTACATATTTTGACTTGAAATGAAATGAATGCCTTGTACTGATTGGCTAAAATTGATATCATTATAAGGGACATAACTGACAAAATCCAGCAGATGGCATTGTGTAGTAATTATGAAATTACAGCTAACGTGGCCAAGGGTGAAGAGGAGGGGGAAGGGCGATCGTAACCCTTGGCTAGCAAAGGTGATTTGTTATGGTTTTTAGAAATAAGAATGGACATTAAAATAAATGATTTGATTGATTGATTGGTGTTTAACACCAAATTTAGCAGTATTTCAGCTTGAACAAATTATTAAATGAATTGAACTTCTACCAAATCATGTAATAGCATGAATACAATAATTTTGTACAACCAGGGGAAATCAGACTGTATTTTGTACAATATATTGAATACTGTTAATTAACACAATATATTAATTATTGTTAATTAACACACAGGCAGTAAGAAGAATCAACACCCTAAAATTTCCATCATGATGTCTGTTGAAACAAAAAAATAAACAAAGCCTCCCTTGAAACAAAATAATAAACAAAGCCTCCCTCAAATTTATACATTCTTTATACAAGATTGAAAAAAAGTATATATATAAGAACTTTGGTATAAACAGATATAACCCTAGCTAACACTAACAAGACTAGATTTGATTTCAATGTTTGATTTTTGATTTTTTTTTTTTATAAAAACAAGATAATTTACATTTGTACATATAAAACATGAAAAGGTACAAAAACAATGGTGGGTTGTTGTTACTTTGAGCAAACATACAATTTGTCACATTGTTAACAAGTATATATCATAAATGTGTCATTGTGTGTCAAAATATTTGGAAGACAGGAAAATTTACTTCATATTTACTAACTACATTTAAAAAAGCCAATTTATTCCCTATAACTAAATAGCAACACAGAAAAATTGTATATATTACGAGAATAAAAAACACTTTTTTCTTTTCTTTTTTTTTGTAAAAGAAATTCAGGATCTATCCTTTTATTTATCAGGAATTCAGGATAGCAACCTATCTGGAACAGAGAATTCAGCATTTTAGATCAATATGATCATTTTTTATGGAAATCAGGATATTAAATTTTTTCAATCTTAGGAAATTCAAATAATCCCTTCTTCTCTTTATCATCAATAGGTAAAAGAAGTCAAACATTCATCCATCCAGGTAACATTCACATATTCTGAAATTGACTTCTAAAATTGTATTCACATTCATATCAAATTCATAGAATTTTTCTAGGAAGACAATTTTTGACTGTCTCAATTCCTTATTTCAGAAACTATTGCATTCTGGGACATCTGAACATCAAATGACGTCATTGATTGTATGTTGGCTTATAGTTTATGATGTTTAACACCACTTTCAACAATATTTCTGCTATATTGTGACAGTCAGTTTTATTGGTGGAAGAAACTGGAGTACCCGGAGAAAACCTCCAACCTGTCGTAAGTCATTGGTCTATGGCAAATTAAAAAATTTTCATACAGATATAGAAATTTACCCACAATGCCTTAGTTTTTTAAATGATGAATTGATAGTTGCCAAAATCAAAAATGTTTTTTCTTTGTTTCAAATACTAGGTAAATATAATCATGATTAATTACAACAGAAATTAAATTTAATCATGATTAATTACAACAGAAATTAAATTTAATCATGATTAATGATTAATTACAACATAAATTAAATTTAATCATGATTAATTATTAATTACAACAGATATTAAAGCTTGTATATATGGTAATGCTGTTCTAAGTATTAAAGCATATATAACAAAACAAATGTGCTCATTTATAAATCACAGATTAAAGCCAATTAAACTAAAACTGGCATTTTAATTTTTGGACAAATGACATCATTTGGGCCAAATAAAAATATGTTAGGCAAAAAATTGATTGCAACGTAATGGAAATTTTCCTTTATGACCTTACAAGAGTTCAGATTACATAGAAGGTAGCATAAAATATAAAACTTGTGTATTTACCTTAATTATAAGTAAAAAGGGTTCAGGTATCAGAAAAAAATGTTTGGCTCAAGCATAACTTTGTTTTGGCCCAAATGATACTGTGGTCATGCTTATGATTCAGCCCAAATGTTGGCCGAGTTAAACAAATGTCATATTCAATAAAAAAAAAATGCTCGACTCTAACATAACTTTTTTTTTTTTTGGCCCAAATGATACTGTGATCATGTTTATTATTTGGCCCAATGGAACTGCCCAGTTAAACAAATGTCATCTTCAATAAAATGTACAATCATCTTTATAATGACTCAGCCTCAGTAAAAGGCAATTTGAAAAACAATTTCAAAAGTGTGGTACCAATAATGAGTAGATATATTTTCACAGATATGCTTTGTCATTTAATCTATTTTACACAAAAAAACATTTTACATATCTGATTGATTGATTGAATGATTGGTGTTTAACATATTTTACATAAAAAAAAAGTAACGGTCAACCTCCTTGTTTTAAAACAAAATTAAATTTAAAAAAAATAATAATAATAAAGATTTTGGCAATTTTATCTAAAAACAGAAGATATTTTCTAAGAAAAAAATGTGTCTATTAAAACTGAATTCACATTAAATGCATTGAAAAAAAATTCAATGGGATTTTTTTTTATTTAAGTTAAATTATATAGTGACATAAATTAAATGCATAAAGAAAGACAAAGAAGAAATGTATAGAATAAAAATAAAAATAGGGCAAGAAAGACATATCAAAATAAAAATAAAGCAATAAAGGTAATCTATATATTAATTCCATGAAATAACGTTGTTTTTTTTTTAACTTAAATAAGAACCTGGACCACCAAAATAATGAAAATGAAAGGAATGTCTACAAAAAAAAATAAAAATAAATAAATAAAAATTAAAACTCTGTAATTTGTGTCACCTATATGTATGTAAAAAATTAACACGTTTCTTACAATAGTTAAAGAAAACAATTAATATTTTAAATATACATAGACTATCAGCCAAAAATATGTCAATTTTTCAAAAATGTCCTATAAAGCATTAATATTTAAAACATTCTAATGAGTGTTTCTTGTCCAATTTACATGAAATAAAAACCATTAAAAACAGAATATTCTATAGTTTCGTCCATTAATTTAACAGTAATTTACTCCTTTTAGTTTACAAGTATCAATAAACTAAACAGAAATTAAAATGTTCCACTTCATAATTTACTATACATATGTAGTAAACTGTGATGTCAGATATTCAACTTTGGGCTAGGGTTAGGGTTATGACATTTAACATCACTTTCAACAATATTTCAGTTATATCGTAGTGGTAAGTTTTATTGGTGGATGAAACCCGGAGTACCCTGAGAAAAACCACAGATCTCCCGCAAGTAACTGACAAACTTGATCACATAATGTTGTTTCGAGCGGGATTCAAATTTACAATTTTAGTGGTGATAGGCACTGATTGCACAAGTAGTTATAAATCCAACTACCATACAATCACCACCAAGATGGCCCCTATTCAATTTTTTCATGTAAACTTGTTACTATAAGAAACAAACAAACTCTTGAGAATGTTTTAAAGAAAGTGTGTTTTTACATCAATATTTGGGGCATTTTTTTGAAAAATTGACATCTTTTTGGTATGATAGTGTAGTTTGAAGACTTTAATCAACATTTTGTAGAATACTACTGTAGATACTTTACATCACTCTATTCAAAATATTTTTTTAAAAATATATTAACAATCTAAATTTTTATTGTCATCAATTTCTCTTCCTCAGTGAGAACTTCCAGTTTTGTGTCCTTGTCATTGTATCACAGCGATTAACAATAAGACCTTTAACTTGAGCTTGTTGACTGTCTAGACATAACCTTGACTGTTGGTGTTGCAGCATAGTATCGTCATGAGTTCTCTTCCATAACTAGATAAACAAATATTAAAACAAATAATTTACAGTACAGTGAAACCTGTCTAAACCGAACTCTTGAGTAAAATGAAATCATGCATTCTCTTCCATAACAAAAACATTTTTTTTTTTATTGTTTTTATAAATATATTTTTGGCAAATGGGTACAACCTGGTAAAAGGGTGATAACTATTATTGTTAACATTTTCTGAATTATTTGGCTTAGGGAAGGTAACTCGGGAAGTCTTAGACTGATGCTCAGTACTTGTTTTTTAAAACTAGAGGGCGCTCTTTATCGGGCACTTGATCATTGTTCTTGCTGCATGGTGGCATATTATTTGCAGTAAATCTTAAATTTCTAAGTACATGTGTGAAAGTTCTGAACGAACATTATAATGAAGTGGAAACATTAATTTCATTTTAAAATTTCATATGTGTGAAAAAGATGGCTGTTGCTGCACAATAATTGATACCCAGAATAAGAGGCCCATCTTGGTCTGAATCGTTTATCTGGTTATATATGAACAGTTTATGTTCAATCAAGTCCACTTTTTGAGAATTTTTTTTTAATTCATTTTAGCCTAAGGTCCTTCACTATCGGACTTAAAAAATAAAAATCAATACATTTGGGTGTTGGTCCCTTTTGGTCCTCTCATATCTCTGAAATGGTAAACACTACAACAAATCTGTTGGAATACTTAAGACATGATTTTATATGCAAATTTTTATATATGAACTAGAAAATTGAATTCCCTCGTCTCAACCTTATCCACCTTCAGTGTTGGTACCAACTGTCTACAAAATATAAAAGGTCTAGCTCAAAAACTGTAGGAGGAGTTAGCCAGACAAACCATATATCCTATATGGATTTAGCAAAATCTCTCTAAATTCATGCATCCATAATTTTGTAAAAAAAAAATTTAAGTCAAAATTCATAAAATATGCACACCTTCAGTGTAGGTACTGTCTACAAAATATAAAAGGTCTAGCTCAAAAACTGTAGGAGGAGTTAGCAGGACAAATCATATATCCTATATGGATTTAGCAAGATCTGTCTAAGTTCATGCATCCATAATTTTGTAAAACATTGTTGAAAATCAAAATCCACAAAATTTGCACACCTTCAGTGTACGTACTAACTGTCTACAAAATATAAAAGGTCTAGCTCAAAAACTGTAGGAGGAGTTAGCCGGACAAACTATGCATACTAAGTGTGACGAACGGACGGACGCACGGACAGGGGTAAAACAATATGCCCCCGACCAATAGTCGTGGGGGCATAAAAATATCAATGTCGTGTGTCATAACCTAAGGCCTGTCCTATGTGACTAATGACAAACATTTTTTGAAAATCACTTTTTTTTCTGAAATTTTGGTAACTCATACCAAACTTGACAACAAATTGTTAACAAACAAAAATGGTTGAACAGAAAAAGAGATTCTGAAGCTAGCAAAATTTGAACCGCTAACTTTTTTAAAATTCTTTTTTTAAATAATAAAAATATATTATATTTAATGGATCATTTGGTGATATATTCCAATTACGACAGATTAATCACTGATTATTTGTTGGAAAATGTGATGAAGAAAACAAATCTTTTCTACATTGTTGTCATTAACATTAAAGAAAACAAAAAAATTTATCCTGCAATTGTGTGAGTTTGCTCGCTTTTCTACCAGTTTCTAAAGCAAATAAATTTTGACAACTAATAAATAAATTTTATATTTTACTACAAGGCACATATATTATTGTATATTTATTTGGTGCCATTGCGTTCAAAATTCAAAAGGATCTGTCACCTGGAACTTAATTTATTGCAAGGAAACAATTCTGTCTACAGACGTACAACAAGGACCTTGCAATAACATAATATGCCTACAAAGTGTTTGCGGTCATATAAAAAAATTAATAAATGAGAATTAAATTTTATGGATCATTTGGCAATATTTACCTTATGGTTTCGATTTCACCAATAATCACTGATTATTTGTTGGAAAATGTGATGAAGAAAACAAATCTTTGCTACAACGTTGTCATTAACTTTTAAGTAAACAAAATTAGAATAATACGATTTACTTTAGAAATATGTAAAAGTATGCAAAATGTTTGTTTGAAAGTGATAATCAAAGGATTTGACATCAGAGAGTATAAGATCATCGCTGACATCATGTTTTTACAACCTTTAAAATGTCTGAAGAAAACTGTGAAATATTTAAATAAATACCGGTAGTCTGACTGTATATATAGGGAACAATATAGGTCAACACAATTGTTTTTTAAGGACCTCAATCAATGACAGTTAGGCAGTATGATCTAAATAGTCTTCTTAGACAACTATTGGATGTTTTGCTGGGGGGGGGGCTTTTGTCCTATTCCCAGTCGGGACACATGTTCAGGGAATATTTACCCAGGTCACTGTATTATTCAGACAAATTTCTTCCACGTTTTTCTTCCCTGTTCCCACCGTTTAGTTTTGATAAGAATTGTTATTGTTGTTTCTTTTATGCAGTTATCCAGACTTAATTTTTGATCCAAATTGAAATTTACAATATGAATAAACACTATACATTCATATGAGACACCTGTCAGAGATTAAAATTTGTAATCTTACAGAACCTGACTTGCTACCTTTACTACAAAGCCACTTTCAAACACAAATCAATCAATCAATTTAATATGTACAAACCTGTGTATTTAATCCCTCTTGGCACTGGAATAACTTTATAGGTGTACCAGACTCTGATCCTATTAAGGTCACACATAAATCTAAGTGTCTAATTTGTCCATCTTTACTCATAGAAAACTCCTATCAAACAAACATAGCAAGTATTTAAAAAGTCAAGAACAGAGACTCACCAGTAAAATATTTCACTATATATTTAATATAAAACCACATTTTTTCCAAAAAATTATTCCAATTTTTATGAAAAATTATTACAAAGTTAATTCTTATTTGGGCAGTGGTCATGATCGTATGGTAGATGGATTTACAACTACCTGCGCAATCAGTGCCTATTACCATTAAAGTTGTGAGTTCGAACCCTGATTGTGGCGAGATGTAATTGTTAAAGCATGCTGAATACTACATAGCTATATATAACACTCAACTGGTTGTTTATTTAAGAATTTCATAAAAGTATAGATCAAGCCTCGAAGAATATTCATAATATAAGCTGTTTACAACTATTCTATTTTGATATTTGTCCTTGAATATTTAATGGCAAAAATACAACTATTATGTGCATGTGAAAATTATTTTGTCTTGACTGCTCCCCAGTAAATTATGTAAAATTGCAAATCAGTCATAATTTCTTAACCTTAAATCACCTTTCCAAACGTCCTCTGGAGATTATATCTCACAGATTTATATGAAATTTTATTTTATCCACTTGTTTAGGGGGAAAAAGTCATATATCATTTACACTATCTGATTAATAACCTTTTCTTGTTGACATAATTTTTTGCCCCTATGTAATTAGAAGATTCAAA
This sequence comes from Gigantidas platifrons, assembly GCA_002080005.1. Taxonomy (NCBI): domain Eukaryota; kingdom Metazoa; phylum Mollusca; class Bivalvia; order Mytilida; family Modiolidae; genus Gigantidas; species Gigantidas platifrons. Next base: position 1,384,122 of record MJUT01052729.1, on the reverse strand, counting down.
GATTTCGATTAATCCTTTTTTTGCTAAACTTTGGTCATATCAGAGAAATACAACAGTTGAGTTCCTCAATCTTCCATTCCTTTATCATTTCCGTCTTATAGGTGGCTGTTGTGGCCGTGATCATATGGTAGTTAGATTTACAACAACCGTGTAATCAGTGCCTATCACCACTAAAGTTGTGAGTTCGAGTCCCATTCATGGCAAGGTGTACTTGATACAACATTATGTAATAAAGTTTGTCAGTGACTTGCAACAGGTCGATGGTTTTCTCTGGGTACTCCGGTTTTCTCCACCAATAAAAATGACCGCCACAATATAACTGAAATATTGTTGAAAGTGGCGTTAAAAACCATAAACCAAACCAATTCTTGTTCGATTTTAAGTTTTACTTTATAATTTAAATATATGTTCATAATCTATGAATTTAATGAGTGAGTTTACGAGTTAGTCACAAAACAGAATTTCATCATCAAAAACACAATGCAATGATACTATTTTTGGAGACAAATTATTTGAATTTGTGTTTAAAATCATGAGTATTTGAAAATCTTGCTTCAAAAAACTATTTGACAAAAACTACAGAAAACTATACATTTTTTTCTATTGTTGATACAAATTTTTATTAAATTCAGAGAAGAATGTACATCAAGATGATTTTTTGAAAATTAATGATTTTAAATGAATACTTTCCGCAATAAAAGTCACCTCTTTATTTAAGACACAGGGACGCAAAGTAAGAGATTTTTTGTTTGTTTTTGTACATACACAAGTCACCCCTTTAAATAAGACGCAGGGTATAAAAAGTTTACGATGACAAATGAGAAATTTTCATCTATATCATAGCGAGGACAAGTTAAATTCAACTAGATGTTGATGATGTTCGCTTTGTACTAGACCAACACGCTTAGTTGGATTTTTGTAGTGCTAGCTCTCTACACAGAGAGTCCGCTGGTAGACATGTCACTCCAATCTAACACATTATCTTGCTTTCGAGCCAACTTGTCTTTGCTCTTACTCCTTAATGGAGCATGCTGTGCAGAGAAGCAGCAAATATACCAATTTTATAGTCTTTTATTTGATCTGAAACAGGATTACAACCACACTCTTAGAGAGCACACTAACCATTACAGAATCGATGCGGTTTCAATTGTTTGGAATTTAAAGAAAAGTGTAGAAATGTTCTGATGAAATATTTGAAACAATATGGTGAAAAAGAAAATACAATTATGCAGAGATATCTATTTAAAATGTGGCAGGAGTTGAATTCTCATACTTTTTGACTTGCTATAATATGTAACAAGAAATGTGTGCATCACAAAATATGCCTGTCTATATAAATTATCAAACGGTATAATGGTAATACAGTCAAACAACTAATCATGTGAGCAGATTATTGTGCAGAAACGATCCTGTTGTCAGAAATTCTATTTATAGTAATGGTGTCTTTTGACCTAATGACCCCAAAATAAATAGGGTTCTTCCCCTTCCACAGGGCAATCATGTGGTCAAGTTTGGTAAAGATCCAATATACAGAACCAAAGTTATCATGTGGAAACAACCCTGTTGTCAAAAATTATATTTATAGTAAAGGTGACCTTGACCTTTGAACTAATGACCCCAAAATAAATAGGGTTCTTCCCCTTCCACAGGGGAAGCATGTGGCCAAGTTTGGTAAAGATCCAATACACAGAACCAAAGTTATCATGTGGAAACGACCCTGTTGTCAAAAATTCTATTTATAGTAATGGTGACCTTTGACCTAATGACCCAAAATAAATAGGGTTCTTTCCTTTCCACAGGGGAATCATGTGGCCAAGTTTGGTAAAGATCCGATATACAGAACTAAAGTTATTGTGCAGAAACCTTTGTGGACGCCCACCCACACGCCCGCCATACACAATCACATAATACGGCCCGTCTCGAGACGGGCGTATAAAAAAGACATAAAGGGAAACAACTACTTAAAAAAAAAACAGCATACCTTTAAGGAAGATGGTATAATAAAAGAAATTGTATTACAAGATGTGTTAGACACATGTTTTCACTTGAAGAGGGGAAAAGAGAGACAACTCTAGTTGGAATACACAAAATTATCATTTTGATTTTGTGCTCCATTCCTAGAGGTGGGCCGTCGTGATCGCATAGTAGTTGGATTTACAACTATCTACGCAATTAGTACCTATCACAACTACCGTTGTGAGTTCTAATCCCACTCAGGCGATACAACATTATGTGATAAAGTTTGTCAGTTACTTGCGACAGGTCGGTGGTTTTCTTTGGGTACTCCAGTTTCCACCACCAATAAAAATGACCGCCACGATATAACTGAAATATTGTTGAAAGTTGCATTAAACACCATAAACCAAACAACCATATCTAGAGAACTTACTTACCTGATTACCACCTGCAAAATGACATGGGAAAATGCCCAGAGTTCCATCAGCAAAATGTCCAAGGGTATCAACACACATATTATCTTGACTAATACTTCCAAAGGCTAAGTCTCCTCCACCAGGGACTCTATAAAATCAGAGTTATATTATAAATTTCTATAGATACCGGTACATGTAAATGCTAAAAATTCTTGTTCAGTCTGAAAATTTGAAGGAATGCTTCACATGAAAACAGCGATCTATGTTTAAATTTCTGAATCAAACAAACCAGATTTAAGTCAAATTTGATCCCATAAGACACACTTACACTACCATAAATATAAATGGAAACATCATAAAAAAAATTCCATAAAATAAAACACAGAATAAACAAGGGCAACTCAAAGCGTGGCGTATCCCCTCGTCTAAAAAATTGACCCAGTGACATTGACAATTGACCTTGACAATCAATAGGGTTCCAGATTCTCTTAAGGACTAAGTATGTACCAAGTTTGGTCAAAATCCATTGAAGGATGTTGATTCTAGAAGTGTTCACAAGGATGTTACGGAAGGACGGACGGTAGCGTTACTATATCCCTTCGCAACTTCATTGGCGAGGGGATAATAATATATGTAGAATAACTGTTGCTTGAAACTATGTAGTGCTACAATCCCCCCAAATCAATCCCAACCTTTATTCTTTGCCAAGGATCTTTGTGTCAAAACTTCAGATGGATCATCATCGAGGATTAAAGTTTTTGTATGAAATCCATTGTGTCTACAGACGTATGAAGACATCCACAATGAGGACAATGATGACAGACCATTCAACATAAAATTTTTGTGGTCATATATAGTGACTAACGAACAGATATTATTTCATGTGAGCTAAAAAATAATGACCATATATCAACATATATACCACATTCAATGTTTATACAACATGAAGTAACATTATCTGTTGATATTTTGAACTGTTGATTTAAAGGGGAATTTGCGGTAGTGCCTACCACAAAAATTTGTGGGCGGAGCTTATCAGCAAAAATATCCGTTGATATGAACAGCATATTTATGATTCTGTATGTCACATGACCAATGTGACCAAGGTCACAAACCTCAGAAATTTTAAGTCATTTTTGTAGGTTTTAGACTGATGAAGAATATTATTTTTAATAAGACTAAAAGTTTCGTAGGGAGGAACACTAATGACCATGCCTGTCAAATATTTTGCACCAAAAGTAATTATTAAACTGTGTATCATTGATTTTTCCTCCTTGAGATGAACGTGGCCAAAATAATGAAGAAACTGAAATTTGCTCCGCCCACAGCTATTTATACCCACGCTCCCACTTTAAAAGAGGAGGAAAAAGTTAAATTGGCATGCAAATAATACTTTAAATTCATACCTTTTTTAAAAATAAATTTGAATTTGAAAATTATTTTAATATACTCGATGATAGGGATAAATTTATTTACTTTTTGTCGCTTAAGGCTGAATAATCATAAACTACCTATCGAATACGGACGATGGAACAACATATCTAGGAAACTCAGAATTTGTCATTTATGTAACACAATAAGATCTTGGAGATGAGTTCCATTACCCATCTAAATGTGATTATTTCAATGAAAAAAGAGAGACTTGTATAGATAAAAAAAAATATTTTAAAAATTATAATAGTTCTGAAATTTGGTGCTTTGATGAATCTGACAAAAAATTTAAAAAACTATACACATGTATTACATTAATAGATAAAAATGTATGCCCTCATGGCTGACAAAATGTAACTCTCTCTCTCATGTTGTAAATATTATAAATAGCTGTTTTCTTATTATGTATTGTTGTACTTTAATTTGTTATCTGTATACCATTGTATTAACAAAGGTTACCGGAAATAAAGATATATATATATATATACATACATGTATATAAATACCTGATCACCGCAAAATCTGATGAGGTTTGACTGTATTGTCACATCAAGTAGAAGAAAAAGATGAGACTGGGTATCTTTCTACAGCAATTTATTATTTACATGTTATTTCTTGGTCTAATTTTGTCTGAAAGCATTTTTTTATTATTATCTTTTCACCTTCATTCTCATAGAAGTAAATGTTCTTATTACTATAAATGTCTTCATGTATACTTACTTCAGTTCAGGATATACATTCTCAAGGAACCATTTAAATGGCTTACATTGTAACCTTTCTTTTAATTGTATTCTCTCAGAAATGCTGAAAAATGGAAAAGTACATGAGACCTAATAAAATTTTATGGGAAAACCAAATAATATTATATATAACACAGGTGAACACCAGGTTGATCAAAGAAGTGTTAATGAGCCCAAGCTGAGTGTAAATACACAAGGCAAGACAAACAATAAATTGGGTCAAGAACAGTGTAATTAGACAAGGTGAGGCAGAGTGTAAATAGGGTCCAGCAGAGTGTAAATAAACAAGGTGAGGCAGAGTGTAAATGAAGTATAGTAGAGTGCAATGAAGTCAAACAGACTGACATATTTGCTCTATATTTTATGTACATAAAATAGGGTTGCTCCACAATGATTGATTATTATGAAACAGACCTGAATGAGGTAGTGTTTGTTGTTGAATACCAAATGTGCAAAATTTTCAGCTATGCCATAGCGTGAACAAGTTGCATTTTAATGAGATGATGACGATGTCCGCATTGTACTAGACCAACACCCTTCACTAAATTTTTATAGTGGTAATTAAACTAAACAAGATTGCTACACGTAGCCATATGTCCCCCACCGCAATAGAAAGAGGTGTAATGTGAGTATGTTATCCATGTGATATATTAATATCAGTAAAGCTATTAAAAAGTTTGAATATATCAGCCCTTGAGGAAGACAGAAAAACAATGGCATTTGATATAAAAGATTGATTACTTCCTCTTTCAAATGTCAGACCAGAAATAAAATGTTTGAGGTCTTTCACATATGACCTTTTGCTAAGTGTCTAAACAAGATCCAACTATGATACAGTAGGTCGAAAAAGGTCAAAGTCCCATATTCCACAAAATTTGTCGAATTAAAATGGCAGCATAGCAGGCTCAATTACATATTATGACTAACAATCCTACCATACATGAACACATTCTGATGAACGGTTTCAGGAGTTGCGTTCACAAGATCTTACTTTGTTACACGATGTATAAAATAGTCACAAGTTCCATAACTCCTGTTTATGTCCTTTGGCTTACTTGCTCTTAAAAGTTGCCCTTCAAATCTTTTCACTATGAGTGTACCTGATGAAGATTATTCCAGAAACGTGTTGTGTGCACTAAATTAGATACAGTCAAACCTATCTTATGTGACCTTCCAAGGGAACAGTGAAATATGGTCACATAAGACAGGTGTTGCTTAATACAGGCTTAATTGATATGAAATGCATTGTGAAGGGAAATAAAATCTAAGGTCACATAATACAAGAAGTTGTTTAATAGAGGTGGTCACTAAAGCAGGTTTGATAGTATCTACATTTTTATTGGTACATCACAAACACAAAAACATGTGTACCAGTAAAACAATAACTCGCCATTTTCAAATCGCTTTTGTCACTATCACATTCCTCATGTTGGAAAAACCCTACATACCAATTTTCGTTGAAATTCGAGCACTTCAAAATTTTACACATTTTGGCGGCCATCTTAAAAATGGTTGCCAAAATGACCGCCATTTTGAAATCGCATTGGTCATGATCACAAAACCCCTAAATCAATTTTCTTTGTAATTGGAGCATTGGAGCACTTCGAAATTTGCTATGTGTTTTGGCGACCATATTGAAAATGGCTGTCAAAATGGCCACCATAATGGCTGCAATGGCCACCATTTTTAAATCGCATTTGTCACTATCACATTCCTCAGGTCGAAAATCTTCTAAATATCAGCTTTTGTTGAAATTGTAGCACTTTGAAATTTTGATGTGTTTTGGCAGACATCTTAAAAATGGCCACCATTCTCACAATTTTTTTGAAATTTTGCCCAATTTTAAACTTAAGCTAGATTCCTAATATAATGCTTGTGTGTAAGTTTGAAATCAATTGGTCAACAAATAAAAATCTTAGAGCGCTTACAACATATCTCGGATAGACGGACTAACAGACGGACGCCCGGCATTTCCATACCCCCCCTCCGCTTTGCAGGGGTAGGAGACAACAACAATTTGTGGGTAGACATGTCATCTGACTCGTACATATTATCCTGATTCTAAGCCTACCAGTCTTTGTTCTTACTCCTTAACACTGTGTGCTTAGTGGTGAAACAACAAATACCAATTTTATAGTCTTTGGTTTGACCCGACCTGGGTTTGGTTCAACGAACAATCACATTCGAGGCAAGCACGCTAACCATTACACCACCAATGTCATTTTGCTTTGTAATAGTACTTGCTGACTAAAATATCAGCCTTAGTAGACATGACGCCTTACAATGACAGATTATCATTTCTTGTTTAGTTTTTTTTTGTTTTTGTTTTTGTTTTTTTTTATTAATGTTGTATGTTCACAGTGGAAGCAGAATTTACCGATTTTAATAGTTACTGGCATTCAAACACTGATCTGTCACAAAATCATCTTTTACACTCCTGTCATAAAATCATCTTTCACACTCCTGTCACTGAATCATCTTTCACACTCCTGTCGCAAAATCATCTTTCACACTCCTGTCGCAAAATCATCTTTCACACTCGTCACAAAATCATCTTTCACACTCCTGTCGCAAAATCATCTTTCACACTCCTGTCACAAAATCATCTTTCACACTCCTGTCACAAAATCATCTTTCACACTCCTGTCGCAAAATCATATTTCACACTCCTGTCACTGAATCATCTTTCACACTCCTGTCACAAAATCATCTTTCACACTCCTGTCACTGAATCATCTTTCACACTCCTGTCACAAAATCATCTTTCACACTCCTGTCACTGAATCATCTTTCACACTCCTGTCGCAAAATCATCTTTTACACTCCTGTCACAAAATCATCTTTCACACTCCTGTCACAAAATCATTTTTCACACTTGTTGCAAAATCATCTTTCACACTCCTGTCGCAAAATCATCTTTCACACTCCTGTCACAAAATCATATTTCACATTCCTGTTGCAAAATCATTTTTTATTCTTGTAATTACTTACTCTCCAAATGGAACCATTTTAGCAGAAGGCACAGCGGCAAAATAAAATTCTTTATAATCACCCATCCAGACTTCAGCAGCTCTTCTGGTATTTCTGAATAATATATATGTATAAAAAACAATGTTTCTATTTCTAAGCCATTAACAATGTATTAAACCTTATATATATCTCTGGTTTTTAGTGGGGTTTGTGTTGCTGTGGAATGTTTTGTAGATCATTGTTTGTCCTTTTGTCCTTGTTGTATTGGCCGTTGTATTTTCTGTCCTTCAAGCCTTCTGGGGAGGGGGGGGGGGNTATTCTTTTGTTAATTTGTATACAGAAACATAAAAAACATGTTTAAACATACTTTTCATAATCATAATGTTAAAAGATTAAAGAGTTAAATCTGCCATTTGTATCAGATAGATCTTCAGATAATTCAACTGGCTCTCTCCACAACATTTAATACATTCATTACTTGTTACTTATATAAAGATAAACTTCTGTCATTGTGATCAACTTAATATGGCCACCATAAAAAGCTTTGTTGCTTTCAATTATTATTATTATATATTTTTTCATATGAAAAATAAATAAATCATTTAACACCATAAATACCAAGAAAAAAACCCCAAAAAAGTCCCAAATGGTGTGAAAAATAAATAAAAAATGAAATACAAATAAGAATTTCATAATACCCAAAACTACTTACCTTATAACCATAGAAATGCTACTGCCACAAAATTATTTTCATTAAATCAGATAAAAATTATATAAAAACACTATTTTTTCAGTTGATGACATTTAATTATGTACTTTTTGAAACTACAGTAGTCCACCTCTTACAAGGCCTCCCCTCCCTCCCCCCCCCCAAAAGCCACACCTCTCATCATGTCTTATATTAGTAAATTACTACTGAATTGTCCCCCCCTCATTAGAGGTGACTTTGCAAAAAGGTTGGACTTATAAGAGGGGAGACTATTGTATGCAATACACTAATTTATATTAAATTAAAATGATGAAAAGAAAGATCTAAAGGGTAAAAAAAAGTATAGTAAATTCTAAGTGCAACATTTCCTATTTTATTCCCATTGTCTATGCTGTAAAAATGTGACCTATATATTAAGAGTGATAATTAGGGCGATTGCTGTGACAAAGTCATTAATTTGATAATATGTATACAACTTAACATTTACTACGTTAAATGGTAAATGTGTCACGAGTCATGCTTTCGTAAATTGTCAAGGCTGTAGATAAGGGCATTGATTGCTTTCATTCCGGTATTTTTAAGCGAGGTTAACAAAAGTAAATGAAATCAAAATGACGAGCAGTGATGATGCTACAAAGATTTATGATTAATTGAGGCAATTATTTGAAGATTCTCATATCAAGGTCATGGTCAAAGGCTTTGGACCTGATGACATAGAAAATAATTATATGATTTTAAGAGAAATTGACTTTCATCACTCACCACTCAATATCATGATCAGTTGTAAATAAAACATTACATTTTACGACTTTTATCAGTATTTCATTTGAAATTTTGTCAAATTACGTCAAACAGGAAGTGAACATGTGGCAGATTCGAAACTGTCTTACACGATACAGTTCTCCATACTGATGCTCTGTGCCAAATATCAGGAAGCTAGCCTGTGTGGTTCCTGGGAAAAATGTGACAAATTTTTCTATCTAAAGATATTCTAAGTTGCGGCAAACAGGAAATGGACATGCGGCAGATTCAAAATGATCTTACACGATACAGTTCTCCATACTGATGCTCTGTGCCAGATATCAGGAAGCTAACCTGTCTGGTTCCTAAGAAAATGTGACAGAAATTATTGTGTGACAAATTTTTCTGTATCAAAAATAATGTAAGTTCCATCAAACAGGAAGTGGAATGGACATGCAGCAGATTCGAAACTGTCTTACACGATACAGTTCTCCATACTGACGCTCTGTGCCAAATATCAAGAAACTGGCCTGTGTAGTTCCTGAGAAAAATGTGACAGAAATTATTTTATGACAAATTTTTCGATATCAAAAATATTCTAAGTTCCGTCAAACAGGAAGTGGACATGCGGCAGATTCGAAACTGTCTTACACGATACAGTTCTCCATACTGATGCTCTGTGCCAAATATCAAGAAGCTGGCCTGTGTGGTTCCTGAGAAAAATGTGACAGAAATTATTTTGTGACGCAGACGACGACAGATAGTGATCTCTATATGTCGCCTCTGCGTAATGCAGGCAACACAATAATGCATCTTTACTCTCCTATGAAAATTGCCACGTCTTACAAAACTATATTACATACTTATAGTATTGGTTTTTTTTATGCAGTCTGCACCAAAAATCACTAGCCCTAGGTGCAAGTCTAGTAAAAATTTATTCAAGCTAGTGAAAAATTGCAAAAATTTGCTTAATTAACAAATAGAAAATATTCTCTAATATGCTTTTCGTGTTAGTTTGTCAAAAAGATTTTGTCTGCAAAAATTTGAACTACAGATACTAACCTTGCAAATACATTACCACTACCACCAGGAAAGGTGTATGGATGTTGTTTACGAAAGACATGTCCGACTCTACTACACGGGATAATCTCTAATTTACCGTGACACTGCCAAACTCTAAATGATATTTCTAGAAAAAATATAAACAAAACATAAAACATGAACAGAAAATGTTGTAAGTTATTACGTAATTGTTAATATGTTGAACACATTTTACCGAGATGTCTGATTTGTTGTCTTTGATGCTGAAATGTTGTACAACCATGTAATGATGATGTAAATATTTATTTAGGCCATGCAAAATTAATTACTTGGTTCTCTGGCCCTTTTGTGTCAAAATTGATGAGGGAGGGCGGCATCCTTTTACTGCTGTAAAAAGTGATGAGGGAGGCATTTTTTCTTCTTTTTTTTTGTGAAAAATATGGCAATGTATAAATCTTTTCATTACTTTATTGAAAATTTCAATTTTATTTCTTCCGATGGTGGCAGAAACATCACAAGTGGTTAATTTTTATGGAAACGTCCAATCCGCTGGTCCCAACGTATCATTTTTATCTCTGTAAACAATTCCAATAAGGTACAAGCTTCGGAAAAGCCCCCTATTATGTTCCCTGGTAAAACTGGCAAACATTTGTGCCGAATTTGCACAGAAACGATTGACATTTTGTCTAAATGTCAAACGGAAACACGTTTTTTATTAATACATTGTCATAACGATGCATTAAATCTCATTTAAGCATGATGCGTTTTAAAGCGTTTCACCGACCACGCGATATAAGAGAAAAAACGGATGCGGTTTTTTTTTCCGTACGGACAGCGCTACCGCATTAATTTTTTTTTTTTTAACTATTTTTGCAATAAAATCGGCAATGCGGCGACGAATTTCCACATGCGGGCGGGCCTGAGAACCAAGAAATTAACTTTGTATGGCCTTAACTACATTTTTTCTTACCTACATTTCATATACCGAGAGTTAAATGTTTTTATTACTATGAGAAAATACATTTTTCGGCTAACATTTGCATAAAAAAAAAAATCACTGTTAATTTTGATTCTATCAAAACAAATGCTTTCTTTCATAATTGTAACAGCAAGGAACATGACTCTCTCCAAATATGTTAATCATTATGATGTTATGATCTTCGGTCAAGCTTTCCATATTATAACCTGACATTCCCCTACCCTGATTTAGAATCACAACCATTAATGTACAACTTACCTACATTTTCCCCTCCCCATACATCCATCTTCATATCATACTTCCCTAACTCCTCAAACCAACTTTTGTCAATGGTAAACAACCCTCCAGCAATTATTGGTGTTCTGTGAAAATTACACTCAAGGATTAGTATGACAAGAAAACTCAAGATAATTTGAAGGATGATGAAGATCTGTATATCAGTTAGAGGGGGGATGGTTTGGATTCCATTAGCTGGTTTAACCGTGTCATATTTTTGTGCCTGGTCTAAGCAAGACCTAGATTTCCATCTTTTTAAAGATTTGAGGCCAAAGATAGTTGTTTTGTTTTGTTGCTATTTGTGAAATTGTTGACCATGACTACTCAAATCTTCTTTTCAGAATTAGTCAAATTGAGCAACTGCTATTATATACTAGTTCCTGTTTCATCCCTTCTGGTTATAATAAATCTTGGATGAAGTTTTATCAGTAATTTGTTACAGTTTCCTTTGATCTTTACTACCCGATAAATTTAGTAACAACGTTCAGTTGACCACCGACTCGTGATACAAGAAATTATCCGCTGTTGGTCATTTGTCATGCACGGTCTAACACTAAACCTTTCATTAAAAAAAAAGGTCAAAACACAACAACATCATCACAAAGCTGTGTTAAAAATGTGAAATTACCGATAAAAAAATTATTAGTATTTTTTTTCCCTCGACAAGGATTATTAGGTCCATATCGGATTCGCTCTTCAAGCTCATCTGATAATCCTTGTCTTGCGAAAAAAAATACTAATAATTAATATGTATCAGTCTATAATGTTGGCAACAATGTAGGGAGGGAGGGTTATGGT